>BJBW01007516.1:7158-19514 GCA_004320125.1 Scolopax mira | reverse complement strand
GAGCAACCTGCTCTAGTGGGAAGTGTCCCTGCCTATGGTAGGAGGTTTGGAACTGGATGATCTTTAAGGTCCCTTCCAACTCAACCCATTCCATGATTTTACAATTCTATGATTAAAAGCTATGGTAGAACCCTTTTTTAGGAATTTCATTTTTTCTGCTCTGTTCTGTAGCTCTACCACTCCATAATATCATTTATCTCAGATACAGAGAATATTCTTTAATTAATACATGTGCTGAAAGGCTGACATATAATAATAATTTTATTTTATTGTTAGCTTTCTAAGAGGCTATTTTTCTATCTGTTTTGATATCCAGCTTGCCCAAAAAATACCTAAGACATACATGGAATATGAGGTAGATTTTTCAGAAAATTACTAACTATGCTGCCACCTAGTGAATCTGTACTGTCTCTGATAACACCTTTGTTCATAAAGGGATTTAACTCCTTTTGGTGAGGACAGAAAAAACTTTCATTTAAGAACTGTTTCAATAAAAACAAGAAATGGCTAGAAATGGGTAACAGGCACTACGATTTTCTCTAAAATTTGGTTTAAAATAGCGAGGTACAAGTATTGGAAAATGCCAGTGCTTTGGGCACTGTTGGTAATCATTAAATTCCCTTTTCTTGAAGGATCATCCTACAGAATTAAAAAAAAAAATCATAATCCTAAAGTCTAAGGCCGCCGTATGTGTAAGCATCTGGTTTCCATCCTTGTGTTCTCTCTGATGGTTAAAAAGTCACCGTTATACCAACCGTCCTGGGTTTGTCCCTTTGTCCCTTCACAACCACAATCGATGCACTTGCCATTTACTTTAATTGAACTGGGTTCTTCCGTAGCAGCAAAGCTTAATCCATATGTTTGCCAAACTGTTTTTAATCGAAATCATCTGCCCAACAAGCGGATCAGCCCCTGTTTGCAAACACGTTTTTAAGAAAGAAAGGCTGCTTGGATTTCATCTAAGAAAATCACACAGGCAGCAGGCTCGAATTTTTATTCTATTTTATTTTTTTTGTCTGCTGCGCATCCCAGTGCAGGAAAATGCTGAGTAAAATGATTATTACTGAGAAACAACAGCAGCTGCTGATCCACACTGACATCAATTCCTGCTCGCAGTAATTAGCATTCCACAAGGAAACCCACGGCGTTTCCCCTTGTCATCTAACATTTAGAGCCTTTCCCAGATAAGTGAATAATTATGTAGCACTTGTGCAATCTTAATGCCCTGTTCAAAGCCTAGAAATATGTCCTGAAACTCCACATGCTATACACTTTTTCTCCCTATACCAATATCAAAATAAGCCTAGAAAAATAAAGATAATTGGTTGATCACAGAATTGGGTAACTTACGTTTGTTTCAGGGCCCATTTTCCTGCTTCCAGCTTGCAGTTGGGGTTGCCTCTTTTTTGTTCTTTGTCTCCATTAAAATTATGTTCCGCTTTTGCCAAGGGGAGTCTGTTCTGACCACAGAGTCTGGAGCTGACGTGTCCTGGAAGAGTCTCAGCCCAGGCTGTTCCATGGTCTGGTAGTCCCACCACCCTTGAGGATGGTCTCAATCCAGGTCATCTGATGAGTCGTTGCACTCTGTTGATCTGTGTTTTTCATTTAATAAAGGACCATTAGAATGAATAAAACAAGAAATAGGTTGAGCAGGTCTAAAATGCTGGGAGCTTACTCCAGATTGGGATGGCATCAGCTCATCTCATAATCCTGGTATAGTTCGGGCGTGTTGCTCCCCAGACCAAGTTTCATCAGACCATACATAAAATCATAGAATCATAGAATCATATGGGGTTGGAAGGGACCTTTGGAGATAATCTAGTCCAACCCCCCCGCTGGAGTGGGTCTAACCAGAGCACGTTGCACAGGAACATGTCCAGGCGGGTTTGAATGTCTCCAGAGGAGACTCCACCACCTCTCTGGGCAGCCTCTGCCAGTGCTCTACCACTCTCACAGGAAAGAAGTTCCTCCTCATGTTTAGGTGGAACTTCTTATACTCGAGTTTGTGTCCATTTCCTTTTGTCCTGTCCCTGGGCACCACTGAGAACAGACCAGCCCCATCCTCCTGACACCCTCCCTTGAAGTATTTATAGGTGTTGATTAGATCCCCCCTCAGCCTTCTCTTCTCCAGGCTAAAAAGACCCAAGTCCCTCAGCTGTAGGCCCTCAATCATCTTTGTAGCCCTTTGCTGTCCCCTCACCAGCAGTTCCCTGTCCTTCTGGAACTGGGGAGCCCAGAACTGGACACAGTGCTTCAGATGGGAGTGTCCTCTTTTGAAGTCTTGAGTGGCACCAGGTGATTTGGAGAAGGCTTTAAAGCTTCTTTAGAGGACAATTACGAGCTGGCTGGCTGTAGAGGGAAAGGCTTTTTCTTCCCCAGGAAGCTTGGGCTGCTGGGCACAGCCTCCTATAGATTTATATAGGGCAAAAATCCAGGAAATTATTTCTGGGAGCTCCAGGGGTGGGAGCAAAGTCATCTGAGCACAGCGCCCCCATCTCATGTGCTGTCTGGCAAGGTTTAGAATTTGTGGATGTTTGGAGAAGGAGCAGGGAAATGTCGCCTTTTGGGACCTCTTGGGTTTCTCTTAGGGATCTTGTACAGACATCGAGCCCTCGGTCCCGTCGGCATCTGCTGGGGTGAGATGGACAGACAGATGTTAAATTTTGGACTGGGTGTGTGGATGATTCATGCCACCCAACCCGGGCTGGACAGCAGAGGTCTGGGGCTGGGAATAAATCCTTCCACCTGGAGAGGGGTGATGTCTGTCACCAGACAGGCTGTGCCCTCCGGTCACCCTTGGTGGGAAGAGAAGCTCGCCCTCCCGAAGCCCTTGTGGGTTGCTATTTCCATCATGATCTTTCTGTGCCTTAGTGCTGCTCTTTTTCTTATTTTTCTTTTTTCTTTTTCTTCTTTTTCTTTTCTCCTTTTTCTTTTCTTTCTTCTTCTTCTTCTTCTTCTCTTCTTCTTCTTCTTCTTCTTCTTCTTGTCTTCTTTTCTTCTTCTTTTCTTCCTCTTTTTCTTCTTCTTCTTCTTTTTCATTTTTTGAATGAAACTTTTCTCTTGGCGCACCTCAGGGGGATGTTTTATATGATCCTTCTCGAATAATTTGAAGCGGCGTCTGGGGTCAGGCTGGTTAGGATTTCTTTCTCGATGAAACCCTGGCTTTTCGAGGCGTCAGGGGCGAGTAATTCTCTCCTCTTGGGTCCCGTCCCACCCTGGCACCAGCTCTTTCCTTAAAAAAGCCCTCCCGTGTGGGGCCACAATATTGGGAGATACGCAGAGGCATTTTGAGACAGATCTCCTGGCTCTGGGGAGGTGTTTAACCCCCCCGAGACAACAAAGAAAACCATTTAAGGTGGGCTTTTGAAAGCCTATCCGAGGATTTGGCTTCTCAATTTCTATTCAAATGAACTTTCCCTCTTACCCCCCCCCCCCCCCCCCCGCCGTGTGCGCAGCTTCCCCATGTCTCTTTTTACAGCCTCGGCCTTTCGGTCTTAATTAAAAAATGGAAAAGAACAAAGGCACAACTGAGAAAAGCACTTGAGCAAACGGTTGAAGTAACAGATTTTCCCTGGGCTTTCAGAGCAGGCTTTAGAGGCGCTTCAGGGCTTTGCTCCGTGAAATTGGGGTCTGAAGGCGAGTGGCACAAATCCCTCCTGCTTTTTCTCTCCCCCCCACCCCCCCAGAAGCAAGACCACGTTGATGGGGAAGGTTCTGACCCACCCAGAGCTGGTTCTCATCTCAGGAACTTGTGGCGCGATGACTTTTGTCTGGTTTTTTTTTATGGGTCCCTCTCCTAATTGGGGTGGAAGCATAGACCAGAAGCCTCAGAGTTGTTAGGAAAATGAGTTTTCTGCTAATGGCAAAGTGGTGGCCGGGCAAGATTTGTCAGCAATATCTGTCAGGTGCGTGGAGAGCCCTTAACTGGATGAGAATATGGAAATGCAGAGGGTTGGTCATTAGGGAGTGGAAATTGGGAGCGAGAGGTGAGGGGAAAGGCAAGGAAAGGTCCAAAACACCAGCGGGCAGAGCAGCTCCCTGCAACTCCCTCATCGGAGCTGGATCTTCCTCCAAGCTCCCTCCTGCCTTTCCGGATGAGAAATGCTGGATAATTGATTTATTCCGGCCTGGCTGTCTGCTGCCCCGTTTCCCCCGACTGCCTTCGGTCGCTTTTTCTGGCCCCGCTCGACCGCTTTCCCACCACGCGAGGACACGGTGGCTTGGCAGGGAGCAGATGGACAACCCGTCCTGTAGGCATTGAGGTGGGAGGCCGAGTGCTGAGCTCTTTGGAGGTTGACGGCTCCCAAGACCCTGGCGTGTTGCAGGGAGCATGGGAGAGAGGGCTGTATGTCGGCGGGAAGGCGGCTTTTGCTGGCTGAAGGTCCTTTTCCAAGTAGCCCTCAAGGTTAAAGTTGGATGCTCCTTCCAGATGGTCTCCATCTGATGCATCTCATTACGGGGTTGAGCCTGCCTCGCGATCCCGGCCTCCCAGTGCCAAGAATAACAAGGAATGGAAGCCAGCAACAGTGATCGCTGCTGTTAGCAGGGCATAAGATGATTTAAGGGTCAAGACAAGACCATATGGCCCATCAAGGTCCCGTCGTAACAACCCGGAGGAATATAAAACAACTTGGCGTTAGCCATCATCCTCCCCACCTCCTCTCAAGGCTGTTTGCTATAACCTTTGCAAGATCAGTTCCCCAGCTCCTTCTTGCTCCGATTCAGGCCCTGAGCTGCTTTCCAGTGCCCTATGGATCCCTTTGTGGGGTGTCCTTTCGGGAAAGGGGAGCAGAGGTGTCTCGGGGTCTCCACACATGGTCTTGGATCTCTTGTCAGCATGCCTGGCTTTAGGCCGAGCCGGTTGACCCTGTGTGTGTCTCTGAGAAGTTGGGTGTTGTGTGGGAGGCTTGTTGGCCCCCAAGGGTGTGTTGGAAGAGTTACGGTCTCTGCCAGGATTTCCCATTCTCAAACTGGTCTGAAGTGGCCTCTTGGTGTTACTGATGGTTCCCACCTCCTCTTACTCCAGCCCCTCTGTCCTCAGCCAACCCATATGTTAAGAGGGATAAGCCAAATCCGGCTGCTCTTTCCCCAAGTTTTACGTGCCCCTGGAGCGCGTTGTCTCCTCCAAATCATCTGGGGCTCTGCTTAGGTTAACCTGCAGCCTGCCAGCCTTCCTAATCACATTTTGATAATCAGCTGCCAAACGACGACTCATTTCCTCAGAGGGTGCACTCTCAGGGCTGGGGCTCTCAGTCGGGAGAGGGTTTCCCAAAAGTGTGGATGTCTGGGATGGTGTGGGGCTCCTCAGTGGCTGCGGATCCTCCCCATTCCCACCACCCCAGCGTGGTGTCTGTCCCTCTTTGGTGACGGCAGAGCCACCGCTCTCCGCTCGGCACGTGTCCCCCAGTCCGTTTGCCCAAGGGGACACTTACAGCGTTGACCTTAAAGAGCAATTTCGGGCAAGCACCGAGCAGCTCAATTGTTCATAAACCTGACATTTATGTCTCGGAGATTCTTCCTCTGCAGGACGCGCTGCTCTTTCTGATTTTATCAAATAAAATGCCCCTTCGCCCCCGACCGACCTCCTCCTCCTTCCCTGATGTTTTGTAGGGCAATCAGTGTGAAGAGAGAGCTCGAAGGCATCTGCCCGTCCGTAATGTTGTGGTGCAGAGAGGGGTAGGGGAATTGTGTATGCATTAGGTAGCACGGAGTGTCCTCTGGTCCTCTAATGTTGGTAATTACCGAGCAGGGATTAGGGGCTTGCACTTCGCACACGTAGAGAAATGGAGTATTAAATGTAAACAGATCCAACCACCTGATGGACCCTGAAATTTCCTGCGATTTTTTCCGCTGCCCCGCCGAAATGCTTCCCCTGCTTTTTGGGCCGTTTCCCTGGTTTTCACGGGGATGTAGCCCTGGGTGGGTTTGGAAGGAGCGCTGCGTGCGTGGGAGCCAGCATAATATCAGTGTTGTCCCAAAATAGCCACCACCCGGGGGCAGGAGTGTGTCTTCAGCTTCTTGCTTCCCTCCGTGTTTCTGTCTTAGGGAGCAGGAGCCCTGGCCAGAGGTGTGAGATGCTGAGGTCTGGTCGTGGCCCGGTGGGGATGGTGACTTGAGGTGGGATGCTCGCCCTGCTGTCCTCCCTCCAGGCTGCTCCTGTCCCCCAGCCCACTTTACCCAAGGAGACCCCCTGGGTGAGCAAACACCGCTTAGTCTGCTGTCCAGGAGACCTTCTGTTAGGTCTATTAAAATCAGCTCCACGCCGAGAGCTTGCTACCCTGGAAGTGTTAATTAGCTTTCTCCCTCCTCCCTCCCGTTATTTTACCACCTCACTCTTTAGAAGAGCTCTGAACCGGGAGATCAATGCCTCCTGCTAATCGGCTCTTCAGCAGCTTAGAGAGGCACCACAGAATACTCCATTTAATTCCCCTCTAGCACCATTGCTAACCATCCTTTCCAGCTTTGGAACCCCGGGGGGGGGGGCATTGAGGGGACAGGTGGGATGGGGAGAGCAGCAAAGTTTCATGGACACCCCCTTGGGAGACGTGGAAGTATCTGTGGTGGGAAGAGCAGGGCTGGAAGGGGCGAAGCAGCAGGAGAGAAAGGTGGGGAAGATCCCTCAGGGTTGAGTAACGTGGTGTGAGCGTGCAAACCATGAGAGAAGGGCAAAAGTCCTGTCTCCTGATGCTCTTACTGCTTCCTGGGTTGAGTTCCTTCCCGTTTGGTCCTCTCCTTCATTGGCTGGTGTGTTGTGGAACTGTGCTGGTTAGAACAGGCAGTAGGTGCTCCTCTTGGCCACTCCGTGGCCAAGCACAGGAGACCTTAAGGGCTTGTCGGTGCGGGTCGAACCCCCAAATCCTGGTGTCGGAACCAAGTTGTCTCTCTGAGTGGTCGGCAGGAGGACCCAGGAGCGTGCAGTCACCTCCCACCTGCTGCCACGGTCCTCGGGCTTTTCGGTTGACTCCAGCCATGGGTGTTGGGAGCTCTGCCCATCCATCGCCTCCCCAATCCCTCGGTTCCCAATGCCATGAGCATCCTCCCCTTCATGAGAGTCACCTTCTCCAGGGTCACTTGGCTTCATCCTGGCAGCCCAAGGGAATCTGGAACCCCAGGGCTGCATAAATAACCCGGTGTCACTCGGGGCGGGGGGTCAGACAGAGTCCCCCATGGGTGACAGTTGCCGTGTTTTGGCTCGTTGGTGACCTCTGGGCAGGTTTCTCAGAGGCTCCTTCTCCTCCGTTGGAGAAGACGGTGACCTGGAATTAGCTACGAGGCCCTTAATGAGTCTTTCCATCCCCGACTGCTGTGATCCAGCAAGAGCCCGCGTGGAAACGAGGAGGCATGCTAATGAGCTGGGTTGCCAAAACCAGAAGGAACCAACTCTACGGGGAGTTTGTGCTGTTTTTTTTAATTTATTTATTTATCTCCTCCCCCCGATCCCCCCCACACACACACAACCCAAGTTCAATAGCAGCGAATTGCATATTTCTCTGAGGCTTCTCAACAAACAATTTACAGTGTAAATATATTTGTTGGCATGCAAATCACTCCGCATTATGAGTCTTGATTAATATTATAATGTGTTGATGAAAGCCTATAAGTGGTTCTTGGAACGAAGGTTCCTGACAAAGATCAGCTGTTTGGGTGCCCGGCGTTTGTGGAGCATTAGATTAGGGTGCTTTTTTTCCATTGTTTTGGGCTTTTTTTTTTCTTCCCCCCGCCCCCAGTGAGTGGTGTTTAATGGTTTGTTTCTCCCCCCCCCCCAGTGTTGATATCAAGCTTCAAACCTCACAATTAATTAATGTGAAGAAGCTCTTCCCCACACTACTATGACCCTTCTCTCCTCCTCGCCCCCCACACAAGAGGGGATGCTCCTACCCCCGTCTTCGCTGTGGGGGGGGTCTTCACCCCCCCCCCTGCTGATTTTGGTGGCCTGGTGGACCCCTTGAGGTCCTGTGTGCAGGTGATGAGAGGTGGCCACAGGTGGCACAATGACGGGGAGGGACGCGCCGCAGAGCTAATAACAGGGGTAATTAGTAATTCTTGGGCTTGCTGGTACTTGGAGCGGCAAATTGGGGTGTGGAGTCAGCTGCTGGGCGAGCAGTGGAGCTAATGAGGCTTGATTGGCAACGGAGCCATCCCCTGGGGCTGTGCTCCCCCGGGGCCTCGCCGGTGCGGAGGAAGGTTTGCGTTGAGTCCTCCAAATGTGGCACCGTCCCCTCAAAGGAGAATGGCTTTGGGAATTCTGTCCCTCTGCTCCGCTCTGGGGAGACACCCCCCCACCCAGTGCTGCCTCCAGCTCTGGGGCCACCAACAGCAAAAGGATGTGGAGATGTTTGATGGGGCCAGAAGAGGCCACAGAGATGCTGGGAGGGCTGGAGCCCCTCTACTGGGAGGACAGGCTGAGAGAGTTGGGGGAGTTCAGCCTGGAGAAGAGAAGGCTCCAGGAAGACCTTAGAGCCCCTTTGAGTCCCTCAAGGGGCTCCAGGAAAGCAGGGGAGGGACTCTGGATGAGGGAGGGGAGCCCTAGGAGGAGGGAGAAGGGTTGGACACTGAAAGAGGGGAGATGGAGATGAAATGTGTGGAAGAACTTTGTTGTGAGGGTGGTGAGAGCCTGGAATAGAAGTTGTGAATGCTACGTCCATCCCTGGAGGCGTTCAAGGGCAGGTTGGAGGGGGCTTGGAGCAACGTGGTCTGGTGGGAGGTGTCCCTGCCCAGGTCAGGGGGGTGGAACAAAATGATCTTTAAGGTGCTTTCCGACCCAAACCATTCTGTGATGCTGTCCTCACCCAAAGTGGGCTTCTCTGGGCGCTGGGTCGCCCCTGGGGAAGAGAATGTGTGTCCAGCCCCTCTCTGGCATTCGCTTGAGGAGACAGGAGAGGGTGGTGGGGGTGGTGACAGGCTTTGGGACCCATCTCCCCCCTCCTCCAGCTCTCATGACGGCTGCTCTCATTGCCATTTTCCTTCTCCCTTTTGGAGCTGAGCTCCTGAAGGTGTCAGGACAAATGCCGCTGTCATCGGGGCCGATGTGCTGGGAGATGCTGCCCAGGCAGGCGGGAGGAGAGAGGAAAAGGGGATGGGTGGGGGTGAAAATAACCCTCTTTAGCGGCGGGTTTAAGTGACAGCCTCAAGTTTTGACCTTTGTTAACTGCTGTTTTGCTCAGAGAGTGACAGGGAGCGCCGCAAAATACCGAGTTTTGTGCTTGTACCTCCAGAGAGCCGAGCAGGGCTCTGCCGCCACCACGTGCCCTCAAGAAAGGCCTCAAACCTTCCTGGGGAACGGGCAATTTCGGGGCAGCATCTCCCCTTTTCAGTGGGGTTTGCTCCTCTTTTTGCTCCCGAGTGGTTTTATGCCAGGAGGTGTCACGGCGCATCCAGCCCCCCCCACCCCGGGGCAAGCAGGGTGGCAGGGCCATCAGGCCCTCCTTCCTGGTTGCCCTCCAAGCCCCGTGGAGGGCAACAAGTCAGAGCCAGGCAGGGAAAACACAGGCACCTACAGGAGACACTGAGAGAAGGGAAAGATGGGGTCGGGGGGGGAAAAACAAGCAAGCACACACACACACCTTAAAAGAACATATTGCCTCCCCCCCCGCCCCCGGCCCTGCTTTCCTTTTTTTTTTTTTTTCTTTTTTCTGAAAGCCTTTTTCCAGCACTTTTAAATGGTTGCCAGGGAAACAGAGCAAGGGAGAGTGGAAAGGTTAGATGGATATTGGACGAGGCTAATGCACTTGTTTCAACCAAGAATTGACAGGTGCTTAGGACACGGAAGGTCCTGATAACTCCTCATTTGCACGGCTCCTTTGCCCAGCCTCGAGTACCTCCCCACCGCCATTAATTGGGTTTTAATCATCGGCAAATTATAATCCATCTCCATCAGGGGATCTCTAATGGTGGGTTTATGGAGCGCGTCCTCATGTTCCTTAGCCCTTCCGGGACACTGGGGATGAAATATTGGGTACCTCGGGCCCCGCTGGAACGGGTGGTCTGGCTTGATGGGAGCTGGAGGCCGGTGGAGATCCCAATTGGAAAACGTGGGAATTGCAGCTGGGTGGCCCAAACGAGGCTGGAGGGAGCCCTCCGTGCGTGTCAACGGCCACTTCTCCCAGCAAGGAGACTGATGGGGGAGAGGTGGTGGTGGGCAAGTCCAGTTGGTGCATCCCCTCGCCTGCTGGGATGCATCCCCATCCCCGCTCGCAGGGCCCCCAGTGGCTCCCTGCCCACCCGTTGGGCTGGTGGGATGTCCCTTGGGGGGGGAGGCCGCAGCCCCCACTTGGCTTTTTCACCTTCCTCCGGGTTAAAAAAACAATGAGAAATGCCTCGCCGTGGGTTTTTGTCACCGTCGCAGCGCTGGGAGGGCTTTGTCTCCCTCCCTCCCTCCCTCCCTCCCCCTCTTCCACTTTAGGTTTTGTTGTTGTATCGCGTCTGTCTTGTCTAAAATAGCAGCTCCGTCTACGGAATAACCAAGGGGCTGGAAGCCAGGCTGTTCAGGATGAGCGTCACATCTGGTATTTGCAAAACACAGCCAGCGATAAATAGCTACAGTGTCATAAAGCTCCGGCTCTGGGGAGGCAAGGGTGGCTGGCGAGGCTGGGAGAGCTTTTTTTTGGGGTGGTTTCGTTGGGTTTTAGTTGTCTGCGCGCGTTTTCCTGGGGAGGGCAGAAGGTTATCGATTGAAAAAAAAAACCAACCCAAAAAACAAACCCCACAAGTTGAACCCCACTGGTGTGATGGTGGAGAGGAGCGATGGTGGGATCCCCCCGGTACCCAGAGCCCCCCAGCGCATCCGCCACCAGCCGAGCACTGGGGCTTTCTGGGGTGACTTCCAGGGGACTCTGCCTTCATCCTGTCATCAAACACCAGCTGTGTAAGATCACAGATTGCAACCCCCCTTTTTTTCCAAGCTGTATCGAGCCGGGGAGGGGAAGGGGTTTTAGTCTTTGCCCAGAGCCACAAGTAGAGCTGCTCGCTGATCCTGCTTGTCATCTGCGTCCCGAGGCTGCCGCCCATCCATCACAGAGTGATGGGTACCAGGCCAACGAGGAGATGCTCAGCTCTCATATCCCTGTTATGACACCGTGGGTGTCACAGCTGAGTGTGAGGGACTCGTGAAATGTCACCTCAGGTATTAGAAAATGACTGTGTGGCCGCCGCGCTCTGCTTTGCGATCCGGAGGGCTCTTCCCACCCCGTCAAGTCGGGACTCGGCCTTTGAAGGTGGTGAGATACCACTTTGGGGTTTTTAGAGAAAAGTGTGGTTTTAATAGTGGTGTGAGGAGCCAGGGTGACAACCCCGGGCCACGCAGCCCCTCCGGCTGTGGCACAAATGCCAACAAGCTCTCGTAGGGCTTTCTTCTCCCTGGCCCACCTTCTTCCTCCATCTACTCTGGGCCACCACTGGCACATTCTGCCTTGCCAGGTCCTTTGCGAGCGTCTCCCCCTGCTTTGGAGGGAACCCATGGTAGCGAGAAGCAGGGACCTCAGTCTTCATCACCAGCTCCATCAGTGAGGTTTGAGCATCCAGCACCTGGGTGCAACCACATCTCCCATCCCTTCCGAGTTGTGCGTGGAGTTGTTTTCCCCAGGGAAAGTCTGTGGAGCAAGGGCAGCCAGTTGTGTTCCTGATGACCCCGGAGCTGGAAAAAATAGGTTGTCCCACATCTGATGTTGAGCCTGGCTCTTCCTGAAGCCAGTGAGGAGGTTTGGGGTGGTGAGATGGAGCAATGCTTGGCTCCAATGCCGAGAGAGGGATGCCAGAGGGCTGCGGTAGGGCTGCCTTGCACCCAGATGGGCTCAGAAACTGGTCACTGGGAGGTAGCGACCTTGTTAGAAGCCCAAATGGTTCCTTTTTGGTTTCATCCATCTCTCTCAGTTGCACGTCTTGTCCCCACGGCAGTAGATCTTGCTCTGGTGGCATTTCTGGGCAGTGCCCACCTGAAACGCACCTCGCGATGGGCAACAGGTTCCCCGTGGGGCTGACGTTATCCTGCTTGAAAGCGAGATCAAGAATGAGAAAGGGGTTGGGGGAAGAGAAATTATTTATGAGGCATCGCTTGTCCAAGCAGGGCATTCTCAGCATATTCCAAAATAATTTAGCATCATCTATTCTGCCTGCAGCGGGAGCTCGGTGCGGGGAAAAAAAAAAAAGAGAGAGAAAGAACAAAACCCAGGCACACAAAGAGCCCAGAACCACCTCCCCCTTGACGGGCTGGTTAGAGCTTGAAGTTTCTTTTTTGTTTCCTGAGGGCGACTGTCTCCTCTCCCTGGTTCTCTCTGTAAATCAAACCGCCGGGGTCGGATCGGCGGCTCCGTCTTCCCCGCAGCCTCCCCGTGCACCGAGGGGACGTAATCACCCCCCCC
>BJBW01007514.1:0-72409 GCA_004320125.1 Scolopax mira | reverse complement strand
AGTCCCTTTCCTCAGGGCTGCTTTCTAACACCTCGTCCCACAGTCTGTATTGATACCGAGGGTTGTTCCAGCCCAGGTGCAGAACCTTACACTTGCTCCCCTTGAACTTCATGAGGTTTACTTGAGCCCACCTGTTCAGGTCCCTCTGGATGACATCCCATCCCTCAGGTGTATCGACACCACCACACAGCTTGGTGTCATCTGCAAACTTGCTGATGTTGCTCTCAATCCCTCTGTATATGTCATTGGTGAAAATTTTAAATAGTACCGGTCCCAGTACAGACCCTTGAGGGACACCACTTGTCACTGCTCTCCTTCTGGACTTAAAGCCATTGAGTACAACCCTCTGTATGTGACCATCCAGCCAATTCCTTATCCACTGAACAGCCCACCCATCAAATCTGTATCTCTGCAATTTGGCAAACAGGATGGCATGAGCATGTCATGGGCAACTTATTTTTTTAAAATTGTCCTGGACTAGAGGAACTGGTCAAATAGACTGACCATATGAGAGATAGAACTGTAACTATATATCGTTAATACTAATAACTCGTGTAAGAGACACGCTGTGATCTCAGAGAACTGAGGGGTGGGAGAGGTTCAGGCATGTTCCCAAATGAGAAAATAGAGTGGCCAGATTGGGAAGGAGGGAGTTGGTTTTGTCCAAGGAGCCTGTGTTTCAACTTTATGAAAAATTATTAATTTATCTTTCGCTTAACCTTCCTATACAAATCAATGAAGAGATTTAGAAGTGCAATCTTGAAATTTACTGCATACAGTTTTGTTAGATGGTCTTGAATGTTACTGCGATTGCACTGCATGTGGTTTTGAACATACATTATTTGACATAAGGATCTTGCACGTGTGCAATAACATAGTGATACAACAGCAATGGAATCAAATTCATTAATAATCTGGGAATTTTAACACTGGCATAACACTCTGAGCTCTTAGATCAATACAACAATTCATGTGCTTCAACACATCTTGATATGATGGGGTACGTAAAGTCAATAATTCTTCCAATAATCTTTTAATGCTGAATGAAAGTGAGCTTTTGTATTTCTTTTGAAATATCTGTCATACATAGAGAAATTATAGATGAAAATTTAGTTTATTAGGTGCCTTTATAGTCACTTTGTAGTCCCTGGACAATGTAAGTATGGTGGGTTCACATGTCATCTCTGAAAGACATAGTTCCCTCTTACAAAAAATTGCTCATGAATGAGTAGTTTGCACATTTTTTTGTTTATCATAGCAAAGGAGAGCAAAAGCAGCTTCTAGCCCTGATGTTTGTTACAATTAATTTAATTTATAATCAAATATGATAGACTATGTGGCTGTAGCAGTTAAGTGCCTGAGTTATTATTGTAGTGCCTGTGTTACAGATAATTCAGGATAATGTCTAGTGGTGTAGTTCTGACTCTGCCATGAGTACATTAAGCAATTTAATAATGGTGAGAAGACAGAACCTCTGAAGTGTCTCCTCTTAATAAGCATGTCATGATTCATGTGTTGCAGTACTTCAGCATAATAAAGCAAATTAAAGACAGAATAGAAGCTGTCTCTCTTAACTTCCTACAGATTTTCTATGTTTGTAGCATCTTACATTTGTTTTTCTTCATTTAATTATTCATTCTATCAGAGAGGATTATACCAGCTTTTCATTATAAACTTTCCATGAAGTTATGGAAGAAAACCTCTTCTAATCTGCCTAGAAGTTCAAAACAGTTTTCAGTCTTAGAAACAGATGTAAACAGCCTTAGCATAAATGTGAGGGTTTATTCCATCTTGACTGTCACAGGCCTGAAATGAAAAAGACTGCAGTGGTAATTACTGTATGGTGTGATATCATCATTGATCCTTGTGCTGGCATCCCAGAAATTAATCCTTAGAAGGCAACTATGTCCAGAGCTGTTTTTAGATGCTCTATAACCACTTCTTATTAATTGGATTATCAGTAACCATAGTGGGCACCTACATGTTAATTTTGATCAGTAGTGGATAGCATTTGTCCTGCAAAGAATGAGAATCTATTAAAAAAGGAGGCAGAAATACTAAATATTTAATATTGCTGGTTTTGTAGAAATGAGAGGGATTAATCTTTCTTGGTTTTCCCATTTTGTAAGATAAACTGTCTGCCAAGGAAATACAGAGAAGTCTGCCTCAGTCAGGGAGCCTTCCCCAGCTTCAGTGCTTAGGCCTGATATATTTAGGATTTGATACCTGTGTAACAGAGAGGAAACCCTCCATCAGGAACTATATCTTTCTATTTGTATATATTTAAGAGCTGGTAAGATATTTCTGGATATAGTACCTTCTCTTTATAAATAGACATCTTGAAAGTAGTATTTCTTCTGAGAAGTTTCATTCTGTGAAGGAGATAATAAAAGATTACACTGTATTTTCCCTTGTTTTGGGCAGAGGATAGGTAGGGGCTGACTGTGCTCTTTCTGTCTCTCTTTGGTTAAAGGTGATAATTGTTCCTGGACTCCTGTATGTAGCCAGCATCAAGATGCAGGATTATCTCCAGCTGCATTAGAAACAGGTGAGAATCAGTTTTCTAAAGCCATATCATAAGGGGTTTCTTCTTTTGTTTTAAAAATAATTAAAAGATTCTGATAGAGAAAGAAGCTCTAGAAAATTTGAGGCAGAAAAATTACTTATTAACAGCATACATATTGATGTACAATCCTGATGGAACCAGCTTCTGAGTGAAAATAAATGCTGTGAATTAAGTCCTCTGTTTTAGTTCAGCACTTTTGCTTTCTTTGTATTTCTTACTAATCTCTCTTATATTATTCAATGCTTGTTAATATCAAGATCTAGAAATAAAGGGAACTTTATCCTTAAAGCTGGGGGTGGGGATGGGGATGGGCCTAAAATATTCCAAGTTCTATATGTATCACTGAGTAGCTGGTGTTTCCCCTTATCATTAATGTCAACTGAAGTCCCTAAAAGTAGAGATAACAAAAATGTCTGTGATTTATCAAGTACTTTAATTACCCACCTACTCATCCTTCTTAGTCACATGAAAGATTCTTACTCTTGACCCCTGGTTAAATACCATTCTGCAGTGTTTCCTTGATTGCGTGTTTTTGTTATTCTTCAGAAAAAACCAGACATTTTATAACAAAATAAAAATATTTGTGACAACATTTGTTTTGCCTTTTTTTTTCCTTTCTCTTTTTTTATTCTCTTCCTTTTTTTTAAATTATTACTTTAAAGATATTCTTCCCCCCCTTTTTTAGTTCCCGATTCTGGTTCTCATATGGCTGCCTCTGCTTGTCAGCATTCCTTGAGCAGTTTCCTACCAACTGGAAGACAGAGGGATACAAGGAAAATTGATCTGGACCTGAAGCCAAAGGCTTGGCACACAGTCTCAAAAGAACGACCACACTCTTTAGTGGACCTTAAAGCCTATAAAGACACAAAAATTTTAGTGGCAAAATTTTTGGAACATTCAAACTGTAATCTTCCTCCAGAAGTACGTCACGTAGTGAACAGCATACGATCTGTAATAAAATCCGATGAGAGACACATGGACGAAGCCATCTTCAGTGCCAATATTATAGACCAGGTAGGCCATTTAAGTTCTAAAGATTTGTTCAACTGTGATAGACACATACCTTATTTTAAATGTTTTTACAGTTTTAAATACTTAAGACAATTCCTACAAAAATTCTTTTATAGTAACATGGATTTAATAAGAAATAATTAATATTTATTGGTTAGCAATGCATTTTACACTGAAGCACTCATAAATGCATTTAAAATTCTATCTCTGTAGATACCGTAGGAGATCTACAGAGAACTGATACTTACACATTGGTAATCGACCTCTCTTATTTCTGATGTTTTCTGCACCAGTGACTAGTCGTTCCATGCATGAATTTGTGCTTATATACACAAAACTGACTTGGATCTGTTATTTCTTCAGGCAGAAGTATGTGTACAGCATAAGCTACAAGCTGAAAAGGTTTGGTAGATAAATGAGCAGGGCCACAATCTATCAAAACAGAGTAGTGCAGTTACCCTTACTCCTAGCTAGAAGAATGATAAATGACCCCTACTGTTTTTAAGAAAAAGAATCAAGAAATTATGCTTTTACAAATGAAGGAATAATGCATCTTCTCACTTTGAGAATAAACAAACACAAGGCTTGTAAGGAATCTTGTAAAACAAGGGAATTAGTAGTGGCAGGAACTTTTATTAGTTAATAAATCTTTTTTGCAGGAAGAAGGTGGTGAATCACCTCTTGCCAGTACTGTTACCAGAGTGGTTGCTGTAGAAACTACATTCCTTTTACGTTGATGGATCTGAAAAGCAGAATGCTGTTTGCACTGACTGGCCACACTCTGGGTGCCTGTCAGATTTCATGGAGCAGGAGAGATGGTGAAGGATCATGTATGGGGTCTGTTCCCTGCTTCTGAGATACTGTCACTCCTGTGGGTTAACTGAGCCCTAAATGAGGGAAACTGGCCAAGTATTAAAATAGGATTTAATAACACTTAAGCAGTGAGAAAGTGCGATGGTAGCAGGAAACGGCTGGCATTTATTAAAACGTGCTGCAGGATTGGTTTTGCTAACTCTGAAGTCGAAGAGAGAAGCAGCAGCCTATCAGTTACCTCTGTAGTTATATGGGTACTGTCATGACGTACTAAATACAGTGTCAGTATGGAATTAAATCTTAACATTTTTATTGCTTTACAAAGTTTATAGGCCATTAATTCCTCAAGGTTAGAAAGCTGAAAAAAATTTTCTTTAAATGAAAAATACTAGTTTCTCACAAAAAAAGTATTAAAAATGTGTTTATGTAGATCATAAAATCAGAAACCAATGGCCTAGTATTCATCCTGTGTGGTTTTCTTAGATCAGGGGAGACATACAGTTTTTCCACATTAACAAAATAATTTTAGTATGGTTTTTTTTGACAAAAATTATTATTACTTAGTGAAAAGCCAGAGCATCCCAGCAATCTACTTAAGAAGTCACAGAATTTTTGGTAAAATAATTGTATAATTAAGATTTGTGAAGTAGCTTGACAGTTCTATTACCACCAAATGTTTGTTCACCAAGCTTGCAAGGTTTTAGTTCTCTTCCACCCTCAGCAAAGCTCATCATAGAATCGCCTAGGTTGAAGGGACCTTTCAGATCATTGAGTTCAACCATCAACCTAACACTGACAAAAACCATCACTGAACCAGGGTGCTAAGCACCGTGTCTACTCATCTTTTAAATACTTCCAGGTATTTCTCCTAAAGAAACAGATTAGTTTAATTTGCTCCAAACTTGTCCTTGTCAATTGTAAGGCAGAGCTGCTGCCTTTGACACAGGTTTCGTTTTCATTCCTCTAGAGAGAACCAAATTCTCTCCTCTAGAGAGAACCAAAAATACTTGTTTGTGCCTCTGCAGGCTCAGCTTCTGTGGCCCCTCTCAGGCCTGGCACTGCCTTCCAGCTGGGGGGCAGGAGGAGCAGGGGGGTCTCTGGATGGCTGCAGGGTCACATGGCTCCTCTGGGAGATATCCTTCACTAGATAACCTCCATGAAATGATGCTCAGGGACTGAACCTTTTAAATAAAAACATTTCTTACCCTCTTCTTCTTTCTCCATTCCTGCCCTTTTAAACAGGTAATTACAAGTTCCCAGCATAATGTGAATACCTCTAGAAAGTGGCTTCAAGAAGATCTTCACCTTCAGAGCTGTGGTGCTCTGAGCTCTCCTCTTGCCTTCTTACGTAGGTCCCACATCAGTCGCAGCTTAGAGCGGGACAGGCCTCACAGTTTAATTGGAGTTTCCCGGGAGACCATCCTTTGATAATATCTGCAGGTATGTGATTTCAGCAAAGAGATTTAAGGAAGAAACCAGGACTGGGAGAAATACAAGTAGTGGATGACTTAATAAGGAAAAAGTATCTTCCTTTGGAATTCCACTTTTTTCCAACAGCAGGAGGAGAACACCTGTTTTTTTGAATGTAAATTTAAGTCCTGATTTTTGCAAAATTTTAACTGATTTATTAGTAAAGTCATAAAAAAATGTTTACCCAACCAGAAATGCATTTATTTCACTGTACTTAGAGAAATGCTACTGATGCTGCCTAGCATTTCTTGAAAACTGTTGCAAAACTGCCAGAGACTGGCTGTACAACTTTAAAGTTGTATTAATTTAATGTACCTCAAAGTGTTTTAACTATGATCAGTGTTTTAATAAAAAGTATTTCTTGACTTCTCTTTTTCAACAGCTGATTTGGAAAGAAATGTAAAGGTGATTCATACGCACATAAAGCACATACAGTGCTGCTTCTAATCCATTTCTCCAGTGTCTTTCCTGACAGCCTTAACTGAGCTGCTCTATTCAAACTGCTCCCCCAATATCTTGCCCTCTTAAATTCTAGTAAAGGCCGGGGTGTGGTTTATCTGTTATTCTGACTGCTCATGAGTCAACGGAGTAGCGTATGCTATTGAAAACTAACATTTAGGTACTCTGGGAATTGTGACCAAAAGATGCATTAGGGAAGAAGTCTTTGAATTTCTACGTTTCCAAAAAGCATATTTCACAAACTTTTTACAAGGATCAACTAATAGGAATTTAGATGCATTTTTATCTAGCAGAGCCTTGGACATTTTTTTCAACAAGAATTGTTATTCCAATTAGTAGTATTGACAATTGTATTATAATACATGTACTTGTGGTTCTGCTGCATTTATGATTTATTTAACATTTATCTTAAAAATAAAAATTAAAAAGTAAGTATCATTGACATGGATTTGATTACCAGCATAAACACAGGTCTGCCAGCAACGTCTTCCAGTGCAAGCTTCATTCTGTCTCTCTGAGGAAATTGGAAAGGCCTTACACAAGAGGTTCTCATAAAGAACCTACCACAGGTTGATGTTTCAGAGTTTTAATATTTTTGCAGCAGTGCTTGTCAGTAGCGTTAGTTTCCTTTTGAGGTTTAATCATATAGTGGTTTCATTTGTGTCACTCTGAGCTGGGCAGATACCCTGTGAAAAGGTCACAAAGGAACGTAGCTGAAGATGGGTAGTTTAAGTTTTACAGAATCATCCATTTTAATGTATTTTAATTATAGCATGCTTCTGTATTGAAGTTACAGTGACATCCAGTGGCAACAAGGTATGCTATTTGAAAGCATCTACTCTCCAGATAATAATGATACACAAATTCCTAATTGAAGAGCTTAATTCCTTTTTAAAAAAAATAATCTGTGACCTTTGCAACTGCACTTAGATGAAGAATTAAAGGATATTCTACTTGGATTTTTTTTTTAATTACGTAAACTTACACAACAAACAAAATAAGCAATCTTCCTTTATTTCAGATTTATTAGTGATGATAGATTAATTCTTTCCTAAGGTCAGTTGCATGCAACACACTACTCCTTGAAGCACAGTCATCTAAAGCTCTTTAGTTACTGCATGGTAAGGCTTCTTAAGTCACAGTGTATTTTCTTTGAGGCCTTGGCCAAAAAAAAAACTCTAGACAAAAAGTTACACCAATTAACATTTATCTCATAAGGAATACAACTTTACTAGTTTTTTTTTAATCTATACACATTCTAATACTGCTGATGGTGCTAGGTTATTTGTCAAAACAATTTACATTCAGAACACATTGCCTTAGGAATAAGAATGCTTTATAAAAGACAAACTGGTAAGCATGGCTTTCCCATTTTGAGCCAATCTAAACAAAAAGGTAATATGCAAAAATAAAAGAAAAAAACCCCAGCCCAAAACATACATTACACAACCTGTGCAATAAGTTATCCATGAAATAACTCTGTTAAATCATAAAAATCACAAGCGTTAAAAATAAATATGTATCTAAATAAATATTTTGATTTTAATCTTGTGGCAATTATTCTTTATTTAGCATATGAAACACTTGTTACATGTTTATGTTCACACCTTGCCAAACAGGTTACACTTGTCATAACAATACCAAGTACTACAGTGGTTTTCTTTACATTAGAATCTAAAAGTTTTAACTGCACACATTCCCTTCCACTGAAATACCATCTATTCAGCACCAGTTTTAAAATTTTGCAAAGCCACCAATATCAGATCACTTTATGGGGACTGGATTTTTTTTTTTAACTTGAGGCAGCCATAACTTGCTCTAATTGCTTCTTTTTGCTATTTTCTGCAGTCTCATTCATCAAATACTCACATTCACCGTGTTATCAAACAAGACAGACATACATACATCACTCCACAAAGATTACAAATAAATACGTTTTAAGTTTTATGAGAAAAGAGTTTAGAAGATGTTGCAAAATACAAGATGTTTTACAAAGATCTTTGTCAGTGATTATTGTCCTTGACCATCCTTCTCATCACTTTTTGGCAAAGAAATAAAAAGGAAGGAGAGAAAAGGCAGAGACACCTGTCTGTTCCTTGTTTTGGAGTCCTCAGGTCAGTTTCATTCATACAAAATACAAAATTCTCTTCAGCTATGAGGGCTTCGGGTGTGATGGAATCATTTAGATATTTTGCTTCCAGAGTCGCATGCTAGATGTACAGAGGTGTCTCTTGCCCAGTTAGAAGCCTGAACATGGCAGCTGGCATAGTCTTCATGTGAATCTGTCAATTGATTTACACAGAAATCAACAGAATTGTTATTAGTTTAACATAATCCACAAGGCCCAATCTGTCTTCCCCTGTGGTGTCAGTGCATTTGTCCTGCTTTCTGTAGATGTGAATGTTACTAAAGTCTTGAGTTCAAAGTTCTCTGGTTCTAATAAGCTGCTTTGCTGTCTTTGCTTTTTTGTGTGGCTTTAAAATGACAACGTCAGGATGCAACATCACACAGCTTGACAGGACACGTAAACACTTTATTTTGTGATGACCTACTCCAGGTATAGCCCTTAGAAAAGAAGAGCACAAACCTCTCTGAAAATGCACTCTGCTGTTGGTATTAACTGAACTTGGATTTTAATTCTATCTCCTTCCCTGTGGGAGTGTAATTTCATACGTATTTTCTCCTAATGGGAGCTTGATCCTCTGAAAACAACAGTTGGCCTTTATCACCCGATATTTAAATGCCAGTCAAGAGTCTGGTGGAACAGGTTCTCTCACAGTGTACATAAGTTCCATCAACAAGGAGTGGTGTCAGAGGGATTTTACAGATTGACAGGTTAAAGGCATCAAGTAATAAGAGTTGTATCAGAACTGCAGAACAGCTTTAAGTCCCTATTAGACAATGCAAGAAAAAGGAAGGTAAACTTTATGAACTGGTAACACAGACCCTCACCAGCTGTACCAGCCTCACCAGCCTCACCTAGCTTGGGCTCTTCATGCTGTCTTCACATCTTTAGTGAGATGTTACGCAGCAAATAACTATCATAAAGACATGGAGGTTCTATTGAAATCAACAGCTTTGCTCCTGCCAACATGCACATACTAGAGGATCTTAATTCATTGCTGCTTTCTCTGAAAGTACTGGAGAGAGATGTCTTAACTGATTCCAAAGGTAAGTTACAAGTGTTCCCTGGAAATTAAATGATTAAAATAAATACCAATTGGAATCTCTCTGTTCTTTGAATGGTATTTGATTTCTATGGCAGATGCTGTAGTAATAAGCCAAGAGACGTTTTCATTGCCAACATGCTTATGCAATTTCTTCCCTGAATTTATTACTTTAATTCAAAGGTAGGTTGAAATTTCAGAGTCCTAAAGAGTGGAAACCAGGAGTGGAAAAATGCAATGAATGTACATGTAATTGTTCAAAAAATGTTCTGTTAATTGTTTGATCCTAGTTCTCAACTCCAGTTCACTGAGGTGGTTTTAATGCTGTTTTATTACCGAGGTGGTGGTTTTGGTGTGTTTTAATATTAACATACTCTTTTCAGATGAGACATATATTCTTTCAACATTTTTAATTCCTTGATAAAGTATGTAATTGATTTCTTACCTCTCCCACTGAATTAGACAATGCTTGTACTATCTTCTCATGAGCAGTAGCAACAACGCTTTGTCCATTGATCTCAATAATACGATGTCCTACTCTTACACCTCCTCTCTCAGCTATTCCACCTCGCATCAAGCTGCAAATCTGCCAAGAGAAAGCAAAGTTTACTAAAGCTTAGAAATCTTTAAATTTAAATACTAAAAGTTTAAAAATCTTAGAAATAAGGCAGCCATTAGTAGGATTTAATACATAATAATGTGGTGACATCATAAGGATTCCAGAAGGTATTTGTGAAAAGTATTAAGCAATACTGTGAGTTTTTAAATGTTGGTTTGGGGTTTTTTTTCTAAATTTGTGCAAGTTACAATTTTTATTTTCATTCTCACGGCCTGGGAACATATAAATACCTAACACAACAATGCAGGTAGCAGCCATGCAAAAGAGTGGAGTTCGAGGGAAGAGAGAATTTTATGCACTGTTGGAATAGGAGAAGAAAGTGATTTTTAAATATTTCTGACTTTGCCACCTGGGCTCTTTCTGCAAACTACCACGTTATTCTTTCTGAATAATGGGAATACAAGAAGTACTGAAATAAATATTAATCTACAACAGCAACTTTTCCACATATGTGGAAAAAAAACTGACATAAAGCTTAATCCTTAGCCCTGCATAAAATCCTAAACCCTGAAGAAAAGAATGATGCCATACAGACATTCTATATTTGAAAGCTGGCAATATCTGTCAAAAGGGTCACAAAGGTATAAGGAAGATATAAGGAAAGATCTAAAAGATATTCGGAAGAAATTCTTTACAGTGAGGGTGGTGAGGCACTGGAACAGGTTGCCCAGAGAAGCTGTGGATGCCCCATCCCTGGAGGTGCTCAAGGCCAGGCTGGATGGGGTTTTGAGCAACCTGCTCTGGTGGGAGGTGTCCCTGCCTGTGGCGGGGGGGGATTGGAAATAGATGATCTTTAAAGTTCCCTTTCCCCCAAACTGTTCTATGAAACGTGCAAATTCTGTTTCTTTTTACAGGCTGTTCTCAGCACGGTGAAGTATTGACAACTTGTTTCCTATGCCTCTGCAGGTTGGAAAAGGGCACTGCTCTCTGGAGCCACTGCTTGTCTCTGTGTTTTCCAGTGCTGCTGGCCATAGGGAGTTTAGGATGAAGAAGGCAAGTCAGGCCCCTGCTTCAGCTGGCACCTGCAGGTACCAGTAGAGTTACATACACCAGGCATAGTCCTAGTAGATGCTGCTACTCAAAATGCAACTTGTTGTACAGGCAGGAAAAAATCTCAACCCAATATGGGGAAATTAAAAGTACTCCTTCTCAGCAGTAGTACTTGTGCTGCAACAGGGCCCTCCCTGTTGAGCCTCCCAGACCAGAGAGCTGAATACTAGATAGAAATTGCTGGGAAGTTATTTCAGAAGACAGCTCATAAGACAGGTAACACATAGCTTGAATCTCTGGAACTGAGCAGAGCTTAGCAGTGCTGAGATTTACCTTTGCTTGGAAGAAAAGAAATGAGTTCTAGAGCATCCAACGATGCCTGTTTCTGCAGTTACTGTCAATGATTAGAATCATATGCCAAGAATTATTATTTGCTGAGATTTGGTAATTTGCTCAGAGCAAAATACAAATAGGCTTGTGTCCCAGTGAGTAGACGAATTCAGAAACACAGTATGTGGAGAGATGGCCAAACTGGAACATACTGACAGTGAAACACTGTGGCTGACCAGAACCTTTTCTGTATGACACTAACTGTGTCTTTTAAATTCTTACTCCCAAATAACAATGCTAAAAATGAATGTCAAAAAAAAAATCTTTTCTTACTCAAAGTTCAGGGTGTCTTATACAGGGAGAGAAAATATAGAGTTTGGCTTTGTTCATAAAGGGCTCTTCTCAGCTATCTGAAGAAAAGCCAACTTTCTCTTGTGGTGACACTTATCTGCCACCATGCTATCATTAGTGGATTTATCTACTGTGGTTCATAAACTATTTCTGATGGACTTTTATGGATAGAGGCACCATCAGGACCCTTCAAAGAATTCCATTTTAAACTTCAGTCACATACAATATATTGTTTTGCATGTAATCTACCTTCTAATCACATAGCTGACAAGATAAGCTGTACTACATAGATCTTCTCTTTTATAGAAAGCTTCTCAATTCATCTCACTGTTATAACAGTTTGCTCCTTGCTGTTGGGGATTGTATGCAGTAATCTGAAAGGACAAAAAGCAGAATGTGCCAAAAGAAACTCTATAAATATATTTTTCACAGTATAAAAGAAAATAGAGAGACAGTCCAGCCAGCTGAAATAAAAGCTTTCAGAGCAAATGGAAATGTGACTTCTCACCTCACTGGCATAAAAGAAAAAATAATGGCTTGCATATGTCCCTGGAGCACCTTTCACTATGTGGCTCTCAGAGCACTTTTCATATCGTCAGTGAATTTCTTCTTTCTAAAAGCCTCAGACACAGGAAGTGGTCTCTTATCTTCATTCAAGAATGTGATCCTTCTCCAGGGAAGGGGAGTCAGCTTTCTTTTTGTGCACATTAACTATTTTAATGAGGTAGAAAGAGAAACAGACACCGAGCCCAAGTGGCTCTGCCTGGCCTCACAGATCCTGTTAAACGAGCCACAGTGTGCAGATGTAAAGGAATACACTGTATGTAAGGCACACATTCACCTGCCCCTGTATTGGCCAGTGGCTGACTCAAAGCAGCCTCAGGACTTTTGACTCCAGCCAGTGGAGCTCTGGCAGATTAGGCTGCCAAATTTTAAGGTCAGTGATACCTTTACGTAAATATGATTCTATTCAACCAGGATTGTTTAGCCTGCTATACAGCTGTAATATTATGAAATAAAGCATGATGTATCTGGATCTTCTTGTAAGCAAGAGCCTATACTCTATTTA
Source organism: Scolopax mira (assembly GCA_004320125.1). Lineage (NCBI taxonomy): Eukaryota > Metazoa > Chordata > Aves > Charadriiformes > Scolopacidae > Scolopax > Scolopax mira. Next base: position 59,564 of record BJBW01007514.1, on the reverse strand, counting down.
CTGTGCAAACTGAAAGAAAAACAAGGGGAAAAAAAAAAAGAAGAAAGGTGTAAACCCTACTGGTTCAATCCATTCAGCTGTTACAAATTCTGCAATATCTTTTAGGCAAGCTGCAGTGCATCAGATGTGAAACTTTAGTAGCTTCACAAATTTTGTTTTCAACAGCCCATTATGTAGGGGATTAAGGATAGAACAGTGCAAGGCAAAGTAACTGCTTACTCTTTGTAAATGCCTTAAATGTAACCTATCAAACCAAGTTTCTCCTCATTTCACTCCTCCATTACTCTATTTAAACCCCATGTATTTTTCCCCCAGACAGTTTGAATAAATATAAACAAAGGCAAAGAAGAAAGAATAAGCTGTTTGTTCTGTTAAGTTTTACCTATTTTTACTGTATTTTTAGATATAGTTGTGCTAGGCTAGGAATAGGGTAGATAGACTTCTCAGAGAAAGTCTCTGAGCTCTGAAATCTAGACAGAGAAGTGGTGCATTGTCAGCAGTGGAAATACAACTGGCAACACACAGATTTTTTTCATAATCTAGGAAACAAGATAATGATGAGATACAAGAGGACTACTTGTATTTAAATATAATTTTAAAAGATGCATAGCATAAGGATTTTCAGAAGGTGGCTGATAGGTCACCTTATGTTCACCTCATCACACAAGATTCATACTTGTTTCATATATATGCACAATATTTCTTCTTTTTCTTAATGTTTTACAGTTCAAATTTTAGATTCCTTTTATATATATGCAATTAAACTACATCAGTAGCTTTCAAGAGCCATGAAGAATATTTGCATTATTAGTGCAAGAGGAATATTGCAAGATTAACACTGATTTATGCTGCTGTGCTGTTCTCTAACTAAAACTTTGACAAGCTGGTGCTACTCATGCTGCATAAAGCACAACTTAAGGCTTTGCATTAATTAAACTGTAGAGCATACACCAAGAAAGCAGTCACCTGCTGCAGCCCTGTCTCTGCATCTTCCTGATAACCTATGCAAGCACAACCCAGCTCAGCTACTACTTTTGTACGCCCAGGATGTTTATGGGCTGTTCGTTAAGGCAATAGCTGTGCATCCTGCAGGGATGAGATAGGCAGGGTGAAAAGACAGCACTGCACAACTGCTCTCAGAAGAGGCCCAGCAGCCAGTACCAGCTGCATGCCTAATGAGGTAATGGCATAGCAGCAGGAGACATTTAATTATACCCATTCTGGCGAGCCATTTATTTCTTCGCTGTGCTAATGCTGAGCCAACAAAGAATAAGGATATTATTTATGAATCCTGTCATAATTTATAACATTTGCTGGCAATCACAAAACCACTTTTTAAAAGTTCAGTACCAGAGAGATGTACTTTGCAGAGTCCCATTTTCAAATGTTAAGTGAAGTAAGAGGGAGTTCATCTGAGGAAGGACTTACAGGCCCAGAAGCTTGTATATAGAGCAGCCTAACAAATTATGTTAATCTCTCTTTTCTGTTCATTGGCTTTTAGATTCAAACACAGAACTCTTCATAAATGAAAGAGAGCTGTTTTGTTAGCTGAGACGGATTTTTATGCTGAATTCAGTAAACTTTCTATTGCATGTCATCTAAGTGTCCATCATCTAACTGGAATGAATGATCACCATCCATCAAGTGGTGAATGTGAGAAATGACCAGTAGATGGAGTGAGCACACTATGAAAGAAAACAACAAGTCTGCAGAATTTACTAAACTAAGGCTCCTATTACGTAGGAGATGATTAGCTGAGACAAGATGAATAGACTGTCTTACAGACTCTGTAACCGTCTCTGTCCATGTGAGGACATGATACACTGCTTCTAATCCACCTTGGCCTGATTGTTTTCCCCAGCCCTGACACAATGCCAATAGGCCTCCTGAAAGGGTTGATAAACAACACGCCATAGTATTGCTCATTGTTCCTTACATATATTTTCTTTTTGTCATAGCACCAGCTGAACATCCTAGATTTACAAAAGCTAGTGATTAGGAAATCAATCAATGCCTCATACAGTGTTACATGCTGTTCTCAGCACCTTCTGTGAGATCTTGTAAAACCAGATTCCATCTTTTTTATACCAAGACTTGGGATTTGCCAAAACAGAGTGAACTACCAGCAATAACCATACCCACATGTGCATGTAAGTGAAAGGGGATTAACCACAGGCAAAGGAGGACAGAAGTATACCACACTCCTGGTCTTTCTGGTCTTTTCTCACAGACCTCTCTCTACTCTATTGTCAGAGCATTAATCACAAACATGACAAATAGTTTAAATCTTGTGTTTCTAAAGGATGTCAACCTGGGTCCAACTTCCAGCTGGACCAAGGCTTGGAGCATTGTTCTTTATACCATGGTATAAAGAACCACTACTGTGACCACCATGTGATATGTGATCTTAGGTAGGAACACTTAAAACTTCACTACAGTAATAACACAGATGGCTAGCAGAGCTGGGAATCCACTAATAAGCTATCTGTTTGCTAAAGCACAGTAAGACCCATAAACCATATCCTATAGAGTTACCTGCTGCTTTGCCAAGGGTGACAAAGAGAAATCTGGTAACTTCAATTGATGCATTTCATAGAACAGGGGACCAGAGCCCACAGAGTCCTTTGTGATGTGGTTTTTCTGTGTGAGTAGCCTGATTATTTTTTTTTCCTAGACTGGCCGAAGAGGAGATGGTGATGGTCCTGCGCTACAGACAGTCCCTAATGCTAGTATCAGCCCCCAGGAAGGCCAGGTGACTACCTGTGCTAGTTGCGTTGGGAGTTTGCTTTGGAAAGGTGTCAGAGAATGGCTTGGGAAGGAAAAGTTGCAAGAGAAGGACCCTGAGCTACACTGGGTAAGTGTTACCTGCCACAGTCATTCTCCCGTTTGCTTCTGTTATTACAGGGAAACTGCAGCGTGCAGAGAAGGGCCACCTGTACAATCACTTGTAGTGAGCAGTGTGTGGCTTTAACTGGAGGAGGTTACAGTTACATTCCCTTGCCCACTACCATTTGATTCAAATAAATTATGCAGAGTGGAAGAAAAATCAAAGGTCTTTGTGCTGAAATTTAAAAAATTAAAACAGGATCAGAGCTAAGATCAGAATGTTATAAATGTAAGAACCTGTTTCAGCGTAACTGTTTTCCTTGTAACTCTGGTACACTAATGACAGAGTTATAAATGAATTAGCTGTTCCAGATACTGCACCAAACAATCCGGACTATAAATCTTGAGGCTGTATTACATAGGGAAATCCTTCAAGAATGGCAGTACTTGTTCTCCTGGTGTCGTCCATTTGTGCTGTATTACTCAGGGATGTGATTAAAAGGTTCTGATCAATTCAGGGATCACAGTAAAAAAGGTGAGGTCGTGTACAACCATTTTTTCAGTACTTCAGTGTGTTTTTTGAAAGAAAAAAGAAAAGAAAAAAAACCCCAAATCCAAAATAATCCCTGAACACAGAAACTTACAATTCCATTCTGTACACTGAAGCCCAGCTGGTATTTTAAGTCTGGCCGTTTTATGAGGACAGTAGTAACAGGAGGACAGCTGACAATGTTCAGTTTGACTTGTGTCTGATTCTTGAGACCCTGTAAGATATTCCAAAAGTTAGTATTTCTGAAATGGATTTTAATTTATTCTTTCATTAGTGGTTTACTAACTGCAAGAGTGTAAAGCAGCTTACCTGAGAAATAACAGCTAGAGTTAATAGAAAATAAAACTTTCTCTGTTTCATTTATTTCCCAAGCTATTTGGCCCAACAAAAAATATCAAAACTTTGCTTTAATTACTATAGAAACTTCAAGGATGTTTTCAAAATAAACCAAAACTGACTACTGCTTTCCCTTTATCAGCTAATTCTTCTCCTGATGCTGCTGCTCTTGGTAAATCTGCACAGACATTAGATTTAGTCTCAGTGATTAAAGATAATGCATTCTGAGATTCCATCCTATCTGGGGAATCTTCATAGACTCTCTTGATCTGTCCTGCAGTCTACCAGCCTCCATCCATTTCATCTGCCTGGAGTCCAAAGAAGCATAGTAGGTTTTAATCCTCAGATTTTAATTTAGAGTCTGTGAGGAAGCCTGAAACTTTGAAAATAGCTAAGTAACTTAATTTAGGCAAGTTTTTCAGACTCTTTCGTTACAGTCCAGTAACAAAGCTGTAGTCAAATTCTCCAGCCCAGAATTTCCATACATTATCACCCTCTACTTTTTGTTAATGACAGATTACTTTTTTTTTTTTTCAGAGATATGAAAAATCCTATCTGCTGGAAATCTCCAGAGTTGTCAGAATATTACATCTATGCTGGCTTAGAGTCTACAGCATACAGTTGTAAGTTTGAGGTACCTTTATGATCCCTTGGCATGTTGCAAGAGGTAGACCAACTAAACTGGTTCCATTAATGGACATAATTTGGTCTCCAATGCTCAGTTTTCCTGAACGGGCTGCAGGGCCTCCGTTCATCATGTTAGCCAGGATAACAGTGGGTAGAATCGATCCCCATCCGGATTCCACAATCACTACCCCAAGAATTTCTCCCTTCTGTTTTTCTAGCTGCAGCTGCAAATAAAAAGGAAAAAAAAGTTTTTTGCTTTGATTCATCTAAATTTGAGCACTAGCATCTTAGTTGTTCCTGAATAACACCTACAAAGTACAAAAATAATTGTATTCTGACTTCAAAAACACTGTTAAAACTGTGTAACACATATCTATTTTTTTCAGGGATATCTTTCATTTGTTCGGTGAAAGTCATTTAGATTCTTATAATAATCAAAAAACTCACTCGTTAACTCTATAGAAAGTGGTAGAATTGAATACCAAATGAATGGATGCCAAAAGAAGCTTTTATCCTTCTTGGAACCTGGCAGCTAAGGGAGGTTGTAACATTTTGTGGCAATGCATGGAACACGGGCTTAAGTTCTGGTCCACTTCTGCCATCACTTTTTAGGTTGTCTCGACATCTCAACGTCTGTCTGTCCTTATTTTCAGGCAAGGATGTCTTGATTATTATTGTCATTATTATTATTATTACTATTATCAACATTATTGAATATACTTGTGCCTAGCATGTTGATCTGAGATCCCTTATGTGTTGATGTAACGTAAGTGACAACTTCTCCTTGAACATAGTGATGTTAACTGTTCAGTAATCATAGCATATCTAACTTCTAGAGAAGAGGAGCAAGAGTTTAAGTAGAGAATATACTCTCTAATAAAATACTATGGATTATTTTCTTTCACATTTCAATGAAGTGGGGGACAGGAACATCTGTGCCCATAAAAAATCATTTACAACATGTATTACAAGGGAGTGTCATCTCTCCCTCTGTATCAGTACATTGGCAACACATTAAAAAAGCTTACTGTGAATAGCACAGAGCTTATCTATGTCAGATGAAAATGTACTTTATTACTGTTTTGATCAATGGAAGCAGAAAGACCCTGAAATTAAAGGAAGACATTCTAAACTTATAAAGCTGGTTTTAGTAGCACAGCGTTGATGAAGCAACACATCTTGAGATGTAAAGTCATCTTTAAAAAGCCAAAAGATATTTCCATAAGAACTACATTCCTCTGAAAAAAAGGGAACAATCTGAAATGAAATTACAGAACTAGTTTACCTCTTTGCAGTTTTCTGAATTGGAAAAGTGTATGAGATCATCATTGTACATCTCTTGAGTATTGATGATGTCACTGTATTCTTTTTGACTGAGATCCTCTGGGTTAATTCCATTGGCTCTTAAAAACTCTTGGTAAGCCACGCTGAAAGCCTGACCAATTGACTGAGCTATCAGCTGTGCCTAGAATGTAGAACAAAACACAGCTCAGAGAAAGGACTGATAAACAATTTAGCACTGAAATCATAAGAAACAAGAGAGATATTGGCTTAATCTTAAAACAGAATTGAAACAAAGGACCCTGTAAAGTTGCTAAGTTAGTGTGGATATGAAGTCACTTTAAGGTCAGTTATATAGAAAGAATCCATTACATCCAAAATCAAATTGCAAACTCCATTAAAAATATCTACTGATCTCCTATGATCAATATGTTGCAGCAGCAAGCAGCCATATGCTATGTATAGTAAACATTCCAATAAGCACTGGGGAGTACTGGCTTTGCACCAATATGGAACAGAGCTTACAGAACAGACTCACAAACCCTGCTTTTGATCCCAGTGTATTTGCAGGAGCGAGAAGAAAATGGATGCTCTGCTTGTACGTGCCTTCGCAGACATATATGCACTTATGATTTGGTTGCCCTGTCACCTGCTGCTTCTCCACCTTGGTTTTACAGGACTGAAAAAATGCTCCAGCAAAACCATCTGCTCTCCTATTACTGCCGTGATACCTGGCTCCAGTTCCCAGCAACAGCCCTGCTTACCCACTGCACAACTACAACAGCCATTCCCATTAACACCTTGGCTAGCAACATCAGAATGCAGCCGAGCCACGATTACAGCTTGTTAACGTTAAGAACAACTCTTCAAAATCCCCCATGTCTTTATTAATTTTTGGAGTGCTTATCTACACATGCATTTTACAATAGTATGCAAGAAATTATGACTTCCCATTATACATTAATAGTGAGTACAATTAATGAAACATTACAGTGACTGGTATTTGGATGTGTCAGAAATACATATACATTAGAAAGAAATCTACAGAAACCAAGGATGATGATGGTAATACTAACAACTTTGCACATTCAGCACTCTGCTAAAGTCAACTAGTTAAAGAATTACTGAACTGCTGTAAAGTTTACTTTCTGGTCCCACCAGATGGCACTGGAACACAGAAAACAGAGGTAGAGATAAGTAAAAGGAATTTGTAGTCACCTTTTTCTACATTTGATTTTTTTTTTAATGTTCCTATTCTGAGTTTATTGCAGCTCAGAGGAGAATGGCACGTTGAGTTCTATTTATTTGTGGTTTTCAGGTCCTGTATACTGTCCTTGGGGAACATGAGTAACTCCCAGTGATCTGAGGAGTTAATTGCATCTTATAGCATAACTCTCTAAAAATATTACTATTCAAAATGATACAACTAGTCTGGCAATGCAACACGCTTTCTTAGACAGTAGGTACACGCTAAACGTATTATGAATGCATAGGGTTTTCTAGACAACAGTGTAAATCTAAGTCTTCTTGCAATCTACCAATCAGATATAGTGGTTTTTTGATGCTAAAAGGTGTTTTTCTTATTTCATTTATGCTGCAGTATACAAAAGCACCAGTCTGCTTGACTGGAAAATTATTTTAGAAAATCAAGGACATAATTAGCCAAGCCAGTCACAAGCCATTTCTTCATATTTCAAAACATCTTTTAAAATACTAAGATGTTTGTAGCAGTATGATCATACAGATACCATCAAGACTGTTTTTATATTGTTCCAGTATTAAAGTTTATCACCAGTCTTTACTGACTTCTTTTTTGCTCTCCAGTCCCATTGCTTTCTCTGTATTTAGTCCTTTGCTTTTGCCTCCATTCTACATCCTCAAAACCAACGTGTTTAGCTGTCATATTCTATTCTATTACTGCTACAGCCAGTTCTCACATCTTAATTTCATCTACCTCTCCAACTTTTTATGAGTGTTTATGAAAGTCTTCAGCATTACGTACAACTTAGAGATAATGTAATTAAGCTACCTGAAAAGGTCACCCCAGCAAAGATGAGATAACTACATCTGAGAGCAATCCCAGTCTAGCACTCCAACCTTTAGACAATGCCATTTCTCCTTCACAGGCTTAATTGCTTTCAAATAATGAAAATGATTGCTGAGATCAAAAACCTGCAACCTATGAGTTATGACTGTCTGAACCAAAGAACTCAATTCTTTTTTAATTGGTATGGCAGAAATTGTATTTAAGGCTGTTGGTATGCAATGATGGTCAGAAATGTTTAGCACTGCCTCTTAGAATACCTGTATCTCAACTGCCAAGTTTGAAACAGACAACAAATTCTGGGTTGCTAGCTTGGCATTTATTCCATGTTTTAGTTTGAAGGCCCTTCAGACACAAACACCTATTTTGCTACAAAAACAAACCTGGATGTTCCATAATAGCAGTAAAACAAGGTTATCTCCCTTTGCCACAAGAGGTAAGGACATGACATGCCAGCACTGCTCACAGGGGGATAACAGATGCAGCAGAGATGTACAGAACTCCTTTGGAACCACTACTTCTGCAATCCTATTTTAAGAATGGCTCCAACTTCTTTCATGTTCTGGTATTTATGATGCGAGTGAAAAATGGAAGCTAAATTCTCAAGTGATCGCTCCTTTTTAAAACAGCATTTTAACAAAAAATGGATTAGGGCTAATATGCTATTTGGTTTCAGAGTATCTTATGGCAAAAAATGACTTAAACTGTTTCTGTTTTATTAATCTTCTGATAGAGTAGTGAGTTCTTCCTAGCTTTTTACTTAAGAATTGCTAAGCTCTTCTGGCAATGAAGAAAAATTTCAATAAAAAAATACAGAACTAAATTTTCTTAGCTCTATTGCATTTATATAAAAATTGTAATTCATAATCTTTGCTAGGGATGAAAAAAGAGAACTGAAAAACAAACAGCTGAATGTGTTCTTAAGCATCAAGGGAACAAGTCGCATGTTTTGAGATCATGAATACCAGGTAAGCAAGCCAGGAGCAAATAAGGACTGGGTAGAGAGCAACCTTGTGCCTGACCCGCTACATTGGTATTTGTTCTCAGCAACTTGGCTTCAGTTTGAAAGAGGTCTGAACAGTTCCACCTCATTGTCAAGTGTCTGGAGGCTTATGTGTGTCATTATGTGCCAACCCCCTGGACTAAAGGATCCAATCCAGGATGAAGCATCAATTTGATATCCTATAAAGTAATTTTGGCTATGAATGACCACTGACTTCCAGACAACTCCAAATAATTGGGTACTAAAGCATTTGTGAAAGCATTGTTGAAAGAACATAAATGATTCTGTAACATACAAGACAAAGAGCAGATATTTTGGGACTGAGGAGGAGACATGAATTTGTGACATGAATTTGTGGAGACTGAAAAGAGATCACATATGGACAGCAGAGACGATTATTGACGACAAACATTCATTCAAGAAATTAGATGTCATTTCAGAGAGTCTCTAAATGATGTGCACAGTTTAAATAACTTTAATTTACTTACATCCTCTGATTCAAAGACATGGCATATCATTTTGTATTGCTTCTTTCCTTCCTGGGCACCAGGTGTAGTTTCAATACAGTCTTGAGAAGCTGACCTTGGCATGCGGCGTCGCGCCATTAAAACCACAATGTTACCAATATCTGCAATATACGAAATGGTGCGCAGCGCATGATCCATCATGGTTTCCTACGTAAAACAAAAAGAAATAAAGTCATTCTTCATGCCTGCTGTTATTGCACAAAGGCAGCATCTTCCCCCTCCTTGATGGCCTCTTGCTTGAAAATGACAACAGCTACAGAGGCGCTTTCGATGGGCCCAAACACCAGCTGAAGGCACAGTAGCTGTTCCAGACATTGGCTTCAATGAAGTGTTGCCTGAGCAATTACAACATGGTTGCTACTTTAAAGCAATAATGAAGATCTATACTAATAATTTATAAACATTTTCATGCTGTTGGAAAATATTTCCCTTTTGTCTTGGTTTTGCTGAATGAAGTAGATGCATTTCACAAGGACAGAGGAAATTCTGTGGAAGGCATATGTATATGCAAAAATGATACCATTTCCCAATTTTTTAAAAAATTGTATCCTATAATAGCAATAATATCTAAGGTAACATTTTCTCATATACAGCAACGCAATACTTAGTTTCTTTGTAAAGAGCTATGAAGGCAGTTTTTAATCTTGTCTGTAGGCAGAATTTTAAAGAGTTTTTACTGGCTACCCACTTATCTTGGATCAGTTTGGCGGGAACTGGTCTGGTGTCTGGCTCACAGACAAAATCCTGTTCCAGTCAATGTCATTAGGCCACCAGTTTGGTTGTGCTGAGAGAACTCAACTTGGAAGAGCTAGTGCCTGTGAGAATGACTTTAAATGGAAACCTGTCCAAGCTGCATCCTAATGAACACTTCTTACGTAAGAACACACGAAGAGCACTAAATAGAAAAAGTATTGAAACTTCCTGCTTCTATCTCAAATCCCTCAGCTCCCCATTCTTTGAATTACTTTAGCCTTTTAAACCCTTATTTTACTTTCTGCTATTAGCAGGAAAATCCCAACCTAGTACTTCCAAATGTTTTCTCACAGTAATATATCATTATTCAATGGCTTTGATTAGGTATTGAGTTGCTCTGGACAAATGATAGAATGATATTTTTGCTAACAATTATTTGCATCTTCATACAGATTTTACTTAAGATACGGTGTAAGCAATCTGATTTCTCCTTTAGTTTTTTTAAAGATAAAAAGAAATAAAAAGCCAAAACTTCTAGGTTCCCAGAAAGGTGTGTTGCTACAAAAGATGTTCCATGCTAAGAACCTTTTATGTTTAAAATGAGAGTTTTAGGAATGCTCATGCAATCAAGTAATCTGGTTGACTGTACTTCCTTTAAGTGCCTTGAAAAAAAAACACTTTTACTGAAGTCTGTGTATTATATGTATCATATGCATTATATATATATAATATATTCGTATAATAAAGAAATTCCTTGGGGAAAACAAGGTAATATAACTTATGTTAGTAATGCTTATCTGGCAGGTATTTTGATAATTTTGACAAAATATTAGAAAAAAACCTAGCTATAAGGATGCATAGAAGCCATAAAATTATATTTTGAGGCAGTGATGATTTATGTTTTTTTCCTGAGGGGACATTCAAGGACTGTTTGTTGCTCTTCACTATGTGGCTGTGCTGTCCCTCCTCACCCCCTGCTGGCACACACCACCAGCTGAGCTGAGGTGCTCCTCTGTACCTCAGTGCTCCTCCTTTGCTCCTTCTGGGTTCCAAACAGAGCCAGGCTCTGCTCTGCCCTCATGTGAGTCCTGTTACAGCCGTCACACGACTGTGCACTTCTTGTGTGATTATGTTAGTAAGAGGAGACTGCAGGAGGCTCATGAGAGGTAATTTCAATAGCAGGCTGCCAGGATACGTAATTCAGCTCTGGGACACGGCTGGTATGCTGTACTGAATCCAATCTGTTGCCATTGGTTGAACAGCCTTTTTTTTTTTTGTTGAGGCAAAAAGAGTTCAAATCCTATTTTTATGGACATTTCAAACCTAACTTTATGGGTTTCTTAAACCAGATGCTGCTTACTTTAAAAGCTTATGCTAAGTATCTATTTAAGGTAAAGCTTTCTATTGAAATGAAGACCAAGAAAGTGCCTCCAAACCATGCTTTGTTTTCTATCTTTTCTTTACATATTTTGCCATAGTAGAGATGAACTATTCTTTAAGAAACAGAAAGGGCCCATCTGAAATTCCTTCTTGTTGGCATCACTGGTCAGTATGGAGGGTTTTGCAGACTTCTGTTTATTTCTCTAACTGGAAACAACCAGAAGTATAATAGTTTTGATGACCAAACTAGCTGAGGATGTCTTGTGCCATCCGAACAGCTAAAACCATTTACTAAATTCTGTCTGAATTGGAATTTAAAAAATACTTATTATTGAATCAATTTGTTTTGCTTTACTGTGTGATCTCTATTATGTTTAAGTCAGTAAATTGCTTTCTGGTGTCTAAAATATTTTTGGTTCTTGGCCAAGTCTGAGGTTTTCTCTGCTGCTTTTGGCACCTGCTTGGATATATATATGTGGATATTTCTAATACGAAGAAAGAAAACTTGACTACATGTTTGTTGCTTGTTTTGTTTTTGTTTTTAAACTAAGAATGCCTTTTTTTTTTTAATTATTTGCTAGTGACTCTTGATATGTATCAGAATATCCCTCTGAGCAGCAAGAGGTCAGTTTCCATCTACATTGATAACACTAGACGACTGAGATACCCTCCTTGCTGTCTCTGCCGTAGCAGGGTTTCCCTTGATGCCTGATCTTCAAAAAACCCCTATAATGAGATAATATATGATTTTCATCATTTATATAAGCAGCAGCATCCTTTATATAAACAGCTAGGTATTAGTTTACCATTAGTTGAACACATGTCTAAGGCGAGAGATCTAGGAGAGAAAGATTGTTCCTCAAGTCTACAAGAGTAATTGTTTTAAGAATTTCAGTGCTATTTAACTTGATAAAGAGAGAAAAATATAAATAATCATTGTTTCTTAGAACCATCTGTCTTACTGCAGAGAATCACTACCCATAAAATTACTGTAATGATTCTTCTCGGGCTTGAAATAAAATGTTTATGCTTAGCCCTAAACTATGAGAAGTGATGATGGTTAAGAGATGGTTTGGGGGGGTGTCTCTAAGGGTTGCAGGGGCTCAGTAGGATTTACAGCACTTGTCTCAGTATGGAAAAATGTTTTATAATGGACATCTCTCAGCAGGATCTTGGGAGCTCTGCAGAGATAACTGCTTTTCAGCAGTCTGCACTAAGTATTCTGTAAGGGTGTAATCATACATGCGGTGTGCACAAGAGTGAATAGATTGGGAAAATGAATGCATTTAATCTCACCTGCCAAGAAAGACTTTCTGTTCTTATCATCACACAGAACTTATGCAGGTTTTTTTGTGTTTTCCCTTGTAAGGGTGAAAGCAGTCCTTCCTTCACCCCCTCCCACCTTTTTTCTGTCTAATGCAATTACAATTAGGAATAAAGCAAATAATATATAGTGACTGTAAACATGTCTTTATTTTTGATTAATTTGTGACTTGACTTTTTCCTTTCTTACTCCATATTCCATTCTACTCTGTTTTCCATCACAATTATCTAATTTTCACCATCTTCTCTTTTGTTACTTTCCCATTGATCTCTTCATCTCTGCCCATCTGCTTCTCTATTACTTTCCCTCATCCCTTTTCTAGCCCCACCCATTCCATCCTTGTTATTCTTAGAAATTCTCTTGGCCTTTTTCAAAACGCTTGTTCTATCTTCTCCTGTCCAGAGCCCCCTTTCTCAGAACCTCCCTTCCTAAGGAACTCTTTTAGAATCCCACTTGTTTTTCTTCTTGAAACCCAGAGAATGCTTGAAGGAGAAAAACCTAAGCATTTTCCCAACCTTTCAAGTCCTGCGGGACTGTGAATTAGACCCAATTAACGAGTCAGAAGATTTTATGGGCCGAATCATCTACCAAAGGCTCTGCACATACACGTGACCTCTGTATCTTTCTCTGCTAGGTTTCTCAGTTGCTTCACTCCCCGCTTCTCTTCACTGAAGGTAGGAGAGGCTGCTGTGATATTTTTGCTGGTTTTGTGCATTGACTGCAAGCCCCTAAAGCTGTGACAGGCAGGGGAGACTTGCCCTCATATGCAGCAGGCGTTTGGCCAAACCTAAGGTTGCTTCTACCACATGCACTACACAGGTGGTCAGCTTGGGCCCAATGTATTCAGTAACTAAGTGCTTAAGCCACTAAAGAGCACCAGGGGTGCCACTTCCTCATGTTGCTGAGGGCAAGAGACTCACCAGGGCTGTCTCTGATCCACCGTGGCAATATACCTCACTGGTGCTTCTCAGCATTCGGAACCCTGCTGCCTGGCATTTTTCAACTGAGAATTTTACATTCTACATCGGCTGCCACCTCATGTGAGCCACACAACGCTACAGATGGATTGAAACATGGATGGCACACTGCAGAAATAGGTTTTATATAATTGATAAAGCCATGAAAGAACAGATTGTCTCTGCCAGCTGCCACACCAGCTGAAATAAACCTGTGGTAATTACACCAGTCAGGAATCTTCACTAGCACTGCAAAAATACTACCAACCCAAAATCAAAAGCATGCTCAGAGCAATGCTAAACACTCATGGGAATAAGTGTCTCTCAGCTCTCTGAAAGACCCACTGTAAAAAAAAACAAGGCAAAAAAAAAAAGGCAAGCAAAAAGTCCAGGGCAAATGGCTTGTAATTATAATAATTTCAAACATTGCTATTTTCAGCTACTTGAATAGCTCATACCACATACCATTCTTCATGGCGCATTGCATTTTATACCATTAAAAATCTCAGGGGAATCAGGAGAATAAAATAACAGTTACTTTGACAAAGTGTTTATAGTCTGCCTCAAAGGATTTTCCTTTTTTATTTTTAAAAGGGTTGGTGTTCAGCTGAAATGCCCCTAAAGAAGGACAAGAGGGACTTCCACTAAGACTAATCCTTACTCAACAAAGAAAACTTATCTCTTTACTGCCATATATTAGAACAATAAACTGCACCTGCTCATTTATCAATAATTGTTTGTAGTCAAAACAAATACCGGTATTGGTTATCACAGATGAAGTATCAGGACGATTTATGGATGGCAGGTTGCAAATATTGCTGCCTGAGTTAGATGGGATATTCTACTCCTCATCTGGCTCTATGTCGTGAGTTCCAGTGGCATGTTAAGGACATCTACTGGTGTTAAAAGAAAAATAATTCATTTACTGGAGTTAATATCATTAACCCATTGAAAGATAGTAACACCCTCTTACATTTCAGGAAGAAGTAGTTGCCTCATGGTTTGCATTGTTAGAAAAACAAATTATATGCTAATAGAAAACAAAACAAAATCCTCTTTATTGAACTATCTCCTATAGTTTCACTCATTTCTTCAGTTAGCCATTATATTACTGAACTGTGATCTTATACACCAAACTACAAGTTCAATAACCATTTTCTCTTTCTATCTTCCCAGTTGTTTATGAAAATATTGAACAGCACTACATCAAAGAAACATGCTTGTGCGTCCCCCTCTGCTCTTTATCTCTTTATATTACTATCAATGTGGCAATATATCCGAAATAAGTATGCTATCGGAAACTTTCTAGCCTGTATCTCTTGTATCTAGATCGTATAATCTAGAAAATATTATGAGAGATCAAAGTCTTATTTAAGTCACTAAGCAATGCGTGCTGTTTCTGTGCCATGAACAAATATATTCCCCATCCCTAAAGAAAATGATTAATTTGACATGATTTACTTTTGACAGATCTGTGATGACTCCTGCTCATCTCCACTCACAAGCTGCCTAAAAAGGGGTTGTTTGTTTTGATATTTTTCTGACAGTTAAATGTACCTATTGGTATGTTTTTCTTCTGCTACTAAAAAAGCCCAACTAAATATTACCTTCTTAAGTTTTGGAAGAGTATCATTGAAAGGATAGCATAAGATTGCTCCAACCATTTTTCCAAATACCACTAGATGAATTTTCTAGTTTGGCTATATCTAGTTTAACTAAGCACTTTCTAAATGGTTTGTTCTTTAATATAACTTAAGGTCTTATCGTTTTTCAACTGCTGTTAGCTGCACACTGTAGAATTTTTTAGTGAAAACTAAAGCAAAAGTTACTTTAATTTCCCTTTCAAAGTTTCAAGTAAGACAGAAAATTTGAAGACTTCTTGTAAGTGTGATCGAAGTCTAAGAGATCTTGTGAGATTATTATACTAAATATTGGGAATTTGTTTAGCTGTAAATTTCTTCTAAAATATCCTTCTTATGAAGATAGCCTCTTATTGAACACATGTATGTATTCCTAGAAGATGAGGTTGATCATTGCTGTGGTCTCCAGATGCTTATTTAGTATGAATAATTAATAATTTACCTTGGGCAAAGAGGATGGTAGCTCAGATGTGATTTATGGAAAAACTGGAGGTTAAATGTTAAATGGCGTGATATAAATAGCTCAGTCAAAGCAGCAAATGAGTTCCCATAAATCTGGATACTGAAACTGTTACAGAGAAACAAGGTACATGCATTCTGAAAGACTTTTGATTCTTTTCCTAAATTGAATTACAGATTTTAGTAACATGCGGACATTTTCCAAACCACCAAATACACAAAACTGATGTCAGTTTTGTACTGGCAAATGGCAAAGCGTTACAACAAAAGCAGATCTAACACGGCTATTTCTGAATATTCTCACAATAGTGAATTTATCCAATTTTAGTTAAGTTTCCTACTAATACTATGTGCAGTCTAACTCGACAATATTCTTGAAGAGTTTTAATCATAACTTACCTGTGTGTCTGCATTTAAAACTTTGATTCTCTGTGTGGAGATGAACAGATCCACTTCAGTCAAGGCCTGGGAATCTCCCTCTGAAGTCTAAAAGACAGATGCTTTGTTACAAGGGGAATTTTAGTTTCTTCCTTAGAATGACAAATTCACTGATCACTTCAAGCATAATATGTTGTGAGGCAATCACACTGTTAAAGATGGCTACACACTACAAAGATGGCTATTCAAAGGTGTTTCTAAAAACATGCAAAGAATGCATTTATTGCATAGAAAGAGTGAAGCACACTGATTTTGTGGGTAAGAGTGAATTTTTAGAGTGTGTGGAACTGACAGCTCAAGTACTAAAATTCTCTATTTATAGCCAGAACAGAAGAAACAGAATAGCTGTTTCTTCCCCACTGTCTCATTGATGCACTTCAGTACCTGAGGCACCGGAACTGAGAAAGTAAGAGAATTGAGAAAGGGACTTTCTCCCCATCAGCTGCTCAGCCCTTGCCATCTTCGGTGAGCTCACCACAAAAAGTGCAAGCTGGTGCTCAGTACTATGGCAGGGTTAAAGGATTTTTTTAGATTTTTAGTTTATATTTTTCTAGAAAACAAAGAACTGAGTGTTGAATTAGTATTTCTGTCATATCCCAGAAAGCAATCATCTGACTTTTAGGTCTCAACATCTGTTCACTAGAGACACAGTTCCATATCCCATTAGACAACATGGTCCCAGAGCCATCAGGATTACAGCGTAATGCCCCACAGCTCCCTAAGTGTGCGTCCTGGCTCTGCCCACCTGAAAAAATAAGAGAGAAAGCAGCAAAGCAGCTGCTACCTCTCACTGAAGCATCATACCAGAGCTTACTTAATGCTCCAGTATCAAGTTAAAGCAGGAACTTGCTTATTCCTCCAGGCTACTTGTCCACAGAGCACTATTGCAACTGGTATTTAGCAGCATCCTGTGTCAGCTGGGATGTGAGAACAAAATGTACCACCCTGTGCCAAAGGCAGGCACCAGTCTCCATGTCAGAGACCAGTTCTTTGATGAAACAGTGCAAGGAACAATGATGTATTTGCTGCTCTTTTCTGTAGTTATAAAGGCTTAGCTATGCCTATAATTCGTTCAGATTAATTTTATTTGAATTCTCCTCCAGCAAAATACAAATCAAGCTAATCTTTTGTCAGAGATTTACTTGCATTGCTTTCATCTAAGACCACAACAAATAACAAGATTAATTTTAGTGCTATTTTCATCAACTGTATTTAATTAAATTAATCATAGTTTTTAACTGAGTGAAATGCCTCCTGTATGTATTGCTCCAGCTACTACCTGGTAAATTTACTTTATTTATTTTTAAATGTTTACAACAATTTGCTAAATTTACAGTAATTCACAGGCACAGGAAAAGATCTTACTGCTTTGGTTAGTAAAATAATAATAAGCATTGCATTAAAAAAATGTCCTGGATAACATTGGCTGTATATTTGAACTAAACAAACCACAGGTATTCAACAGAAAAAGAGCAGCAGACAGGCACTCCATCAAATGAACAATGAAGAAAATGAGTTCATTTTATTCCATCCAGTGTTCCACTACTTAACAAAGAGGAAACCAAAATGACAACTTTATGAGAACCCATAGTGAAAGACACAACACTCCATGGAGAACAAGTACAACAAAATTGTAAGTAAACATTAGCATTCAAGAAAAACAGTTTACACACCGCTTTTTTCTTGATTTTAGCTGCCTTTTGCATCCTCTGAGGAGTAGCATAAAAAAAGAATGCAGACAGATGTACACACAAAGAAAGAGAAAAACAATGTGGGAGTCAGGGAAACCTTTGACTATGAATCCAGACTGTTAAAAATTAAAAATTTGGGGGCACTGGGAGACGGACACGCAAGAGAGAAAGATTTGTTTCTATCATCTTACACAGTTCTCAAGCATAATTGGATTTAATGGCATTATGCATGTCGTCAATTGATTACCAAAAACCTGGTATCAGAGTGTTGTCTGTTAACAGCTGCTCATAGCATTTATCCTGATAAATATACAGCAGTCTAAAAGGACAGTACATGCACTATTTTAAAATGAAGGTTTTCTATCCACATTAATCATATGTCTACATGTAATTGAACAAAATGTAACCAAAGCTCTCTTCCATGATTATCTAAAGTAGTCAAGTCTCGCTAAGATTAGGATTGCTATTAATACACTAAATGGTTTTTAGGGAGCTAATTGCAAACAACAATTACTTACTGCTTGAGACATCACAATACACTAAACAGAAATTCAAAGCTTTGAAACTTTAAAGAACTGGAAATTTCTTGCCTTCCATTTGTTTCCAAATGCCAAATCAATCATCAGTCATGACAGTCTCTTGTTAGGTAAATTATTTCCCAAACTGTTTTCCTTCAAAAATATGCACTTTTTACCAATTAAATATTCTGTGGACTAAGCACATAATTTTTCTATTAACATTTAAATCTACCTCTTTCTATCAATGTGTTTATTCAGATGAGATGTCTATAGCAGATCCACAAAAAAATTTAAAAAAAAAATCTCCTACTTGGATTACCAACCAAAAAAACCCAATTTTTGCATAGCTGTATGAAGGAGTCTATGCTACACAGAAACTGTTCACTGCAAGTAACACCAAATCCACACATAATAGTAATGAATCATCTTGTCCTAAAAAAGTAATAACTCAATATATTGAGAATATTCTTCATAGTACTAAGTTAAAGGAATTAATACGATAAGAAGAAAAGCACAGTCAAACAAATATCCTGTGCTTTGCCATTGGAGTATTTCCTAATTGCAATCTTCAATTTCTCTTTAATACTTGAATTCTTCATAGGGCTTCCAAACAATTTGAATAGACTCTGGAGTAATTTATATTTTGTTCCTCAGTATGTGTTTTACTTTCCTCAGTATGTATAATAAGCATGTAACTCCTCAGTATGTATAATAAGCACTGGAAATTACTGATATTTGCAGTACTAGCTCTATGCTCACCTAAGGGCACTTCAGAATAGGTTTGAAACTGCAGATCCTGTACTGTTTAGAGATCAGCTCTCAGAGGACCAGAGTGCATTCTACAAACATAACAATCCCTACCTTAACACGGCTCACTGCCTCTTGGGCCTGCATCATTCGTATGTTTTTAGAAGGGTTGCGCTCGGAGAGCAGCTGTGTAGAGCCCAGGTAATTGGCTGCAAAGATGATTCCATCAATGAGGTCTTCAGGTTCACAAGGTCCTGGAACTGACACGAGACATTTACAGTTACTGCCTTGCAAAAGAGAGATGAGAAATTGAATAAAGGATATGGAGGCTTAAACAAACTTTTAAATACCTTTTCTGCTAAGAAACAGAAGAAGAAATCCAGTGCAAAATAAACAATGTTTTTACCTCTCATTATTTCCCCAAGAAAATATTAACCAAAACCACAGTATTTAAACATTGCATAATTGTCTGAAGTGGAATTCTAGAGGAAAATCATTGGAATTTTTTTGCCATGCTCCACTAATAAACAATCTGGAATTATTTGCAAGTTTCGAAAATGCTGAGAGGTTCCCTTATCATAACTTTCTTAGTATATACATATGATTGTTACAGTGCATGAGCTAAACTTATGCTCGAATACCAATTTGTGTTTCCACATTTTTTTGAGATGTTTACAGAAGTACACAATCTCCAGCCATTATCTTTGGCAAAAACACTGACGAACAATGGCCACGAAGGTATACTTTGCTTATACTTTGCAAAAGTCAACAAAGCTTAACAGTTAAGAAAGTTTAAGAAACAAGAGAAGTAGGCGTCTCAATCCTGTTTAATCATGTGTAAGGCCTGAATTCAGAGACTGATAGAAAAATAGAGTTCCCAGGCTGGTATAGATTGTATAAACTGAGAAGATTTTCCTCTGACTGCAGGGACTCCCAGAAGGCAGTTATGGAAAAGGAGAACATGGAAAGAGCATGAAAAAATTCGTGTTAAAAAAGAGAAAAATAGTGGAACTTCAAAACATCTTGCTATTTTTTAATCTTAGCCTTCTTTAAACAAAATGCCTTTGCATACACTTAGAATTAATTACATAGTGACTTCAGTGAGATTCTAACATTACCTTCTATTTTGCAAGTTGTTCCTTTCCAAGGATGAAAAAGAAGGGGAACAGAGCAGAGAATAAAGGACAGTATCTTTAGGACTCTTTATTCAGCCATTAAGCTTCATGTCCAGCATGACTGGATCACCAGTAAAGAACAGTCATTCCAGAATATGGACAAGATCTCTTGACAATGAGTATTTTCTGTTCCTCATCAGTTTTATAAAAGAAATGTGCCTTGACCTGTATCAACTTGCCAAGCTGCTAACACATTTTTTTGAAATACATCAATCTCATGTATGAGGAGAAAAATGACACTGAAGGGAGATGCTAATTTTAAAAAGTTTTCTTGCGCAGTGGAGTAGTTAAATTTATTTATAATCAATTGAATGTGGAAGATTAATATGTGGAAAAGGAAAAACAGACAGTATATGTGCCATGTGATGCCAATGAAACTTACTGAAGTAGCGTATTGCACATATATTTTTAGTGAGCATTCCTATCCCTCATTTTCCCATTCCAATTTAGACAAAGAATTTAGACAAAGTCTTCCAACAGAAAATAAACTTGATTAAAAGAAGTGACTTCCTTTTTCAAGGAATGCTGCTGTCACCTATACTTCTGTGCAGACCTCACATTCTGCCTGATGGAAATCTCAACCCTCAGCAAAAAAACTAGTCTTTGTAATTCAGTAATCAAAGCATATAATCACATATATCTATGTGATATATACCAGTCCTGCACTCTTCAGACACCCGATACTACCTAACAATGCTCACACCTAATGGAGCTGTTTGTTTTCCTAGGAAACACTGTAGTTTCAAGCTTCAAAAGGATAATTATATACCACAGGAGGACATTACTTTGCTTTAGATGACATCTGTATAAAGCCAGTAATGTTTTGGATCTTCACTATAAATCAGAACAGAATTCTGTGGAATTTAAAATTCTCAAAGTATTAGGAAAGAATAAAAAAATATCATTACAATCTCCACTGAAAGTGTGAAAAACCCTCAATGAAGTCCTTAGGAAGCTACTATTTTAAAAGTTACTGAAACTCTTCATGAAGATGATGTCTTTTTGTACCTCAAAAAATGATCCTTGCGACTGCAGCACTAATTCACTGAATGAAATCAAAGAAAATGAACTTCCACAAGAACTCTGTTTACTATATCTCTGTTCCCTTGTACTTACATCTTTGCACCATTACATTTTTCAGCAGACATAGTTTGTATGGTACATAGATCTTTTTAGGCCTAAAACTTAGTCTCATATATCTGTACTTCTTTCAGCTTGCAATAAAATACTAATTTTGCATCACATTGACATCTAATTTGAAGAGTAACAAAGAGAGAAATTAATTAAAGATGTGGATTTAATGTTAAGTTAGCAAAACTTCATTAGATACCTGCATCAACACACTCATTCAAAATTAAAGTGGCTTTAATTTGGTTTTCCTTTATTCACTTCAGGCTGAGTAAACCAGGCTAAATTGAATCAAGGGTGCTTTAACTCTGAAATACACTTACCCACACAATTTATTTTAAATTAGTTTAACTAACCTCCTTTAGTAGTTAATTTAGATTCATTTTCTTGAAATATTTTGTGTGTCTGAAGACACGTAAAATTGCAATTCTTTGTACAAATTCTAATGCAGTCATTACTACTTCAAGCAAAGACCAAAATTCTAAGAATCTGCAGAATTTGTCAACAAAAAAAAGTTATGCTGGTCATTTAAAACATATCAGTCCCTTAATCTGTTTCCTTTCCATTCCCAAAACTCTGGCTGAACTCAGGAAAGCTTATTTTCTTGTCAATTATTTTCAAGAATGTTGAATTTGGCCCATTTCTGGTTATATTGGTGCTTTATACATCTTTGAGCAAGACGTTTTTCTCTTGATTGCCAAGTCATCAATAGGCTACGTCAAAGGCACTTTCCTTTCAAAGACATGTTGAAAGATCTATTTTTACATACACACTGCTGGCACCCCTGAGCATCCCCACCACATCTCTGGGGTCTGTGAAATCAATGTGTTACTAAGGAAACAACAAATTCTTCTCATGTCTTGGCTGTTTGGTGACAGCAATGGTGTTTTTAACTGATTTATCTGAAAAACTTATTGAATGTAGAAGTAACCTAGGATTTTCAGGAATTTTATAATCCTGAGTTTATTTATTTGGATTCTTCGGAGACTGGTGTTTTTTGGTTGGATATGGTTTCATCATCTCTTCATAGCATTAGAAAGTGATTTTTTTTCTGAATTATTGTACCAGCAACAAATTCTGCAATATCATGTATAAAACA
Source organism: Scolopax mira (assembly GCA_004320125.1). Taxonomy (NCBI): domain Eukaryota; kingdom Metazoa; phylum Chordata; class Aves; order Charadriiformes; family Scolopacidae; genus Scolopax; species Scolopax mira. Next base: position 37,122 of record BJBW01007514.1, on the reverse strand, counting down.
GCAGTATGTATAAAATGCTTATAGCAATAGCCAATATATGGGGAGAAAAAAAAACAAAAAGAAAAAAAAGAAAAGGCATGTTGGGAAAAAACCATTTCCAATATAGATTTCCCATCATGAAGGCAAGGTAAGCAATTGTCAGGTAAAATGCCAGAAGGATGGAATGCCACTGAAAATTGGCAGGGTCAAATTGGGTTACCTGAGTGTTTTCTTCCCTTATTTCTGACTGCTTTAAATAATATAAAAATGCAGACTTGGCTGAGGTCCCAGCTCATCAGAGCACTTAAGCATGCCCTTGAGTGCAAGTGTGTGCAAGGCTTACTGATGAGGGAGAAGAAAGGAATAGATTTGAAATAGATTAGCTTGATGTGAACAAAGATTTAATTTTATGACAAGTATTGGTGCTTAAATATTGGATAGCTGTTTCTGAAAAATCTAACCATAAATTTCTGCACTATCTTACCAATGCAATAGAGATTACTTGGTTTTCTGATGATCTATTAATGCAACGAGTATAAACATATTTCTATACTAAATAGACTAGGAAAACATTTTAAAATTATCTTATATTTTTACTCACAAAATAAGAAAAAGAATATGATGATCAGAGGAATGGAGCACCTCCCCTATGAGGACAGGCTGAGAGAGCTGGGGTTGTTCAGCCTGGAGAAGAGAAGGCTCTAGAGAGACCTTATAATGGCCTCTCAATACCAGAAGGGAGCCTATAGGAGAGCCGGAGAGGGCCTCTTTGTCAGGAAATGTAGTAACAGGACAAGGGGCAACGGTTTTTAATTGGAAGAGGGGAGATTTAGATTAGATACTAGAAAGAAATTCTTTACAGTGAGGGTGGTGAGGTACTGGAACAGGTTGCCCAGAGAAGCTGTGGCTGCCCCATCCCTGGAGGGGTTCAAGGCCAGGCTGGATGGGACTCTGAGCAACCTGGTCTGGTGGGAGGTGTCCCTGCCCATGGCAGGGGGGTTGGAACTCGATGATCTTTAAGGTCCCTTCTAATCCAAACCATTCTATGATTCTATGATGTTATGAATTCAGCACAACTGAATTTAATAATCTGTTAATAAAATATTTTTATATTTATCTAAAATCATGTGAAAAACAGGGATTCAGGCAGTATTTGGAGACTGGGGTCAGAGCACAGAAGCACCTTCCACTGCCATTTCCTGCTGAGAACCACCAGACCCCACGTATTCCCCGAGACCTTCGGGCGTGCAGCACTGCAGCAGGTTTTGAGTGAGGAGTAAAAGGAGACCCCGCACAACAGCTATCGACAAGTTCCATGTTTTGGCTGATTTCTTTACTTCATCATGGTTCTTAATGTGCAAGGGAATGAGATTTATGGTGATAGGATAAATACAGAGAGCAAAGCCAGAACCCCAGAACATGGAACTAAGTACCACTGCAAGCATGTAGTCGTACTACAACTGAAAAAATTCTAATAGCAAAAAGACACATTTCCAGTATTTTTTGTGCCTGTTATCCAATTTGTTTTTATGTACATGGCACATGAAAAATATTATATATTAATAGAGACACAGATATAGCTACTGTAGTTCATGAGTCAAGCTGAAAGTGAAGTGCCTGAACAGTTGAATATAACCAGAATATAATCAGAATATGGTTGTGGTATCACTGTCAAAGCTGAGGGAAGGACAGGGAGCATTAGCTGGCAAAATCTTCTCTTATGCGAAGGGTATTGGTATAGGTATAGGGTCCGTTGGGACTTTACATACAAATTCCTTTGGGACTATACATACAAATTAATAATAGAACGTCTGGTTTTCTTTTAATTTAGAGAGCAGTTAACTATCATAAGCTCCTGGTGAGCTACATATTTATTTGTATTTGACAATGCTATATAATACCTGCAATAGAAAAGGCCTAACAGACAGCTTATTCTCATATACTGTGCAACTGTAGGAAAAAAAAAACAATAGAAAGCAAAATGACTTAACTAGAAAAAAGTATATGTTATGCTATCTAAAAATATAGTGACCCCTTTCCAACAGAGCCGTGTGCTGATTGGTAAAGAAAGAAAGAAAAAGACATAACCTTTTTATCACAATGAAATTAAGATGTGCAGTTGTATCTGCAAGTACTGTGAGGGGTGGGTTTTCTAGTCTGTTTTAAAGCTCTGCTCATGCTGGCCTCCCTTCATGGCTGTCCACTTAACAACCAGGAGATGCTTATTGCAGTATCAGCTTCCTTTCTTGTCTCTGCCACCTGTGGAGTGCATTTAATTTAGCTCAGTTTAGGACCTGTTAGCCACTACATGCCAGCTGTTATGTGTAACTTCCTTCAGATGTCAATCTGTGTAAAAGGGGCAATCTTTGACCTTTCCATTTGCCCTTGCTCTTCAAGGAAATGACTAAAACCAGAACTTGTTAGACAAACTGAGGACATCAGGGAATAGAAGAAAAATGTGTTGGACATTCTAATATTACTCTAAATCACAGTAAGTTTTCCCTGAGTTGAGACTGACATTAGAAATCAAGTTTTTAACATTCATTTATGGTTTCCATTGTGGAGAAAAGTGTGTTTGTGGCAGATCTAGGCATTCAGGTCCTTAGAAGTTTCCTACTGTCTTTTCTCACTTTACAGTATGTACATTTCCTTTGCGGGAAGAGCTGTATGCATTTTCCCCAAAGTTCTTCAGCTGGCTGTGAATCAGTGAATGATAATGTCTTTCAGTATAATCCCATTTTATCTCTGTCCACCTTCTTACGTTAATAAATTGACTTATTTTTCTCTGAACAGAGTATGTGTTACAGTAGTGCAAAGGAGATTGAAGAAATGCATGAAAGCTTGGCTCTCCTAAACAGAGGATTGGATTACCGATTTTTTTTGTCAGATCAGGAGAACCTTTCCTTTTGTGTCGATTCCCAGAGTGCAATAACAGGCATCACATCCGAGTGATACAGGGGCTGCTCTGAACAGTAAATGACTCCTTCCTCTGCACAAGGCCATGAAGAACAGGGTGCTCTTACACGTTCATAAATCTCCACCCTGCTGGGACCCACTGTTACCACTTTTTTAACCCTTTTCAGATTTGTAGCTCTCTCCATCCTTGCTTTAATCCTTATGAGAGCTCTATCTGCTCCTCCATTTTATCACCACCAGGCTCCCATTGCCACAGCAGGGGATGAAAATGTTAAATACTGCAAAACTTAACTTTTCAGCTGTATTCTTTTGGGTTTAAAATATATTAAAGCATTTGCTTCCATTTTATCTTACCTGAACTGTGGATGATGTAAAACTTACCATCAACAAAACTTGGAAATGAAGACACTTTCTTTGTCTGTTGGGAAATAAAAATATTTGTAGCTGTAACAAAATCATTTTCACAAACTGAATTGAATTCATTTTATATTTAAACAGCTTACCATGGCTTAAAAACAAAAATCAAATTTCTCTGTATAACTTCTGCATAGCTACTATTTAGCATGGTGAAACACATTACATTACAGTAATTAACCCATCTAACTCTTACGTATTGCTATTTACCTGGAATTTCAAAACATTTTAAACTGATCCTACCACACCAAGAAATAAGGGAGGATAGGGAAAGAAATTGAAAATAACCTAGGAGGTCAGCTGTCAAAGGTGCAATACAAACTAGCAATTCCCAATCCAATGGTTTGTTGGCTAGATCACGTTGCCTATTAATGATATCACATTTCCAATTAAGAACATTTAACAGTATTTTACAAAGCAAGTGAATGAAAAAGAACCTTCCCTGATTGCACAGTACACAGCATTACACTTAATCTTAGCAGATGCCACTACATGCTCTTTTTATGCTACTGTCTCTATTCTCAATAAACAGATATTGTTGAGCAAACTCATTTGCTCTTTTGCTGGCCTCCTCAGGCATTCCTGTTTCCAGGAAAGAGGCTGATTTCTCCATTATGGGAAAAGGCTTTAGAAATGTGCCTCTTCATTAATACACCAGGCTACGGGATAAGTATGTTACATGTTTTTGAGACAACAGACTTCTGCTTTTAAGTCTGAATTTCATTTCGTTGTGTCTAGCCTGAAGTATAACCTCATTTTGCATTCTTAGATGTCTTCTTTGCTCCAGTCTTCAGTGACAGGAGCAGGTCTGTCTATCACAGCTGACAGAGCCAGGACACATCTTACCACAGAGACCACTCAAAAAGATGTGACTCATTTGAGCCCTCAGCACTGAATGATGTGCTTGATACTAGGGGTTACTTAAAGATAATTATTCCTGTGGGAATTAAGCAGTCCTTTGGTTTCAAAGACTGACATTGGAGGTGGGGCGTAAAAAAAGCAGAAGCCAATTTCTTTTTAACGCTATTCTTGCTCTCCAGTAATCCAGAAAGAGAATTTCTGAAGTGTTCTCCCTATTCTGTATGTCATCAGAAAATTTTAGGCTTGAGTTCATGGTGTGAACAATTACATAAAATGAATGTGGCAGCAACAAATTTATGGGAATAGCTCAAAGACTTCCTGGCATATGCAGACATTGCTGCCACTGCAGGAAAAGAAACACAGCCCGAGTGACAATTCCGTGCCGCTCTCCCTCTCGGAAGCCTGACCACAGGGAGACGGGCAGCAGAACGGCCCAGGCACCTACCTCGGGGGTGTTGTTATTGTCAACTGGTCCATTGAGGTCTGACCGCTGTTGCTTCCTTGGCTGCTCTAAACCATTGCACATCTGTAAGAAAAAAGGATTTATAATCCTTTTGTCTTCTGAAAAGCTTCTAAACAAAATAGAGATTTCAGCGGAAGTCAATAGTACAAAGGCAGAAATTTTTCACCAGATTGAATTACATTCAGAAAAATTTTAAGAAAAATTAATAAAACATTAACATATGAAACTGTATTTGGCATGTTCTCCATTATTTTATAGCAGTCTTTGGTCATGAAGCCGTTCTGTGTAGTTATTTATATGTAGTTATTTAGGTACAACCAATATTCATTACTGATACTGAAATATCATAATGTGACACGGTAGTTGGGATTTCCTATTGCAATTTAGTAAATATGATACATATAAAAATATTGAGCTGTTTAATGATAATAAAAGAATCTACTTTGATGTAAATAATAAGATTATTAATTATCATTAAGTAGCAGCTATACTATTGATTTAAATTAAAACTAAATTCTTTTATTTTAATGCAAGTTTTTCACATGAAATTAAGCCAAATGCTGACATGATTAAATTGTTCAGAAACAAAAGTCAGAATTTTTAAATGTGTTTTTTCTCAGTATTGGACAAAATCAAAATACTCCTAATGGCCACCTCTAATCTGAAAAACAGAATCCTTGCACTGAGTATAGGATTCACTGTTCATGGGAGATACCTCATGGCATCTCCTTCCTTTTGGGCCAAGCAAATGCTGGCAGCACAGCTTCAGGCTTCTGAAGAAATTTAAAAGGGAAAATATAAAACCTTACACAAGGAAAATACAAGTCTTTTAAACTATGAAACGCTATTTTTCTTCTAATTTCCAATATTCTCAGGGTAGGATTTCTTCTCCAGACCTGGCACGTCACAGAACAGCAGCACCCAACACAGGCACCTCCCGCATCCCATACGTACCAAGAAAGTGAAGTTTTCATGACTCAGAGTTTCAGTGTGAGAAATGTGGAAAACGAAGGTGATTTCTGAAACAAATTTTTATGGTTTAGGATATTTCACGCTCCTTTTTTCTCAGTTTCCCCATTATGTATTAAAATGAAAGCCTAAATGCCACTGTCATTGTAAGGCTTCACAAGTAAAAACTTGGATCAACAATTGTGCAAATGGAAAACGCCGGGCAGTATTATTTCAAATGGTCAGACTGAATGTTACATGTGAATGTAACTCCTTGTCTTCTGACTTTCAAATGCAGTATGTAGCTTTAATCAAAGAAAGTCTGCATGTTCATTTCTAGACAAATTATTCTCAATGAGTGATATTTAGTCAGCTGAAGGAAATGCACTAATGAAGCAGGCACATCAGATCTATTAGCTCAGTAATGCTAATTCTCAGGTAAGACAGCATACACAAAGCACCAATCCACCCAAGCAGTAAGCAGGGTTTTAAGAAAGAAAAGACAATCTGAGATACACCCAAAGCACCCCGACTTGGGGACCTGCTGACTAGTACCCTGTCTACATGGCTGTAGAAGCTTCCCATAACCCTGCTTTATGGATGCTATTCTGTCTGAGACAAGACAAATCTCATTATATTGCATGGATAAACTAATATGGAACAATATATGTTGGTGTGCAGTTAAATATGTTAATGAGATAAACAAATATCTAGAGGGCTTTAATAAAACAAGCATAATAAAAATAGATTATTCCCTAAAATAGTAGGATTAAATCAAGTATGCTTTAAGCAGGCAAAATGACATGGCCACCGTGAAGAGATATTAAACTGCAAGCAGTGACAGTAAATATATTAACTCCAGTATGGACAATATAACAGTACATATAACAGTATGTTAATACTTCTGAAGCTCTGTCAGTTCTGATTATCACACACTTGACTGAACTGAAAATGCACCGGCACATAAAGAAGAGTGGGTTGACTGGTTTAGTAAGCGTAGCCTGGTGCCAAAAACACAAAACATCACTGAAACACATCTCTGCCACAAATCTGACATGCTGGTGGACTTATTCAGTCCTGGGGATCATAATACCAATCATGCTCTTTGGTAACAATTGTATATATAATTCCATATAGTCTTAATATAAAATATGACTAAAGCCTTGGATGACATTTTGAATTTTACATAGCTGCAATTGACTGGAGTGTCTATTTTCAGGATTTTAGGAATAAAAACAAGTCTTGCTTTTTTACTGTTTCCTAGTGACATATGAAGTATGTATGTATAATATATATATTATATATTGCTATTGTCTATTGGCTGAGTTCCAAAGAGAAGTCTGTGCAGAATATATGATATGTTGGGATCAATCACATCACCTCTAAAAAGAACATAATAAATGCTTTTTACTTACTACTTGGTGTCTGTACGTGAAGGCCAACTTCCACCCCGCCCCCGCAGTGTTTCGCATATGTGTTTAGGAGCCCCAGCCTAATTATGCAGAATCTCAGGTACAAAGAATTCTTCCATTTGTTTTAAGCACATCTGTGCACGGAATATGTTCCACCTCTGGCTCATCTACTAACAGTTTTTTACAAGCATTGTGATGGGGAGGGTGTCACTGTGAGCATTTCCTCCAAACAAAGCTGAGTGTAATAGCATGTTCTTGAGATCTTCTCAGCTTTGGAGTGCAGCACACCCTGTGTCCCTGCAGCAGCACGAAATACCGAGCAGTCAGTAAGGGGACCTGCGCCCATCTGAGATCTTCTGTACCCAACATTTGCCTGCAAAAATGTAGGCAGTTAGAATGACCCCTTACAAAATAAAGGTTGAGATCTTCACGCTAAATAAATGTTTGCTAACATGGTATCCCAGAAGAAAAGGGCAGAAAAAAGTACAGGGAGAAGGACTTCCCTTTCTTTCCATAAGACTTGCAGTGTCAAAGGAGAGAAGTAGGTGGCGTAGGCAGCGCTGTGTCTCACGCACACAGTTACAAACCATGTAGCCTTGTACATATGGAAGGAGATGCTTCTAGACATGGGGTGAATAGACTCTTTTGGAGCCCCTTCACAAATTTGTTTTTAGAAAACATAAATTCTGGTATTCATTGTGGGCTGGAAGATGGTTTGTGCTCACAGGTGATCTGACCAATGTTAAATGAATTATCATACCCAGTACTTGCTTTCTTCATGATTCTTACAGAGTTTCGAATTTATATTGTTCTTTTAAGTGTTATAATAGCTAGAAAAAGAACATTTGAGGAAAAGAAACACTTACAAGGTATTATAAATACATATAAATATAATGACTTGCAGTTTAGAATAGGACCTAAAGCTAAAATGGAAATCTGGCATTGATTACACACTAACACAGAGATACACCTATGTTAGAAGTCTCTTATCGTAGGATAAGATTCTGATAAGAGGACAGATTCTGCAAAGAAAGATATAAAAATAAAATATTAAAGGTGTAGTGTTATTAATACTTTTGCCTCTGAGCAGCAGAGGCAGCTCTGGACCAGTGTCCAGCATCATGTGAAGGAACATGAGGCAGAGAAAATGCCATAATTAGGCTGAGAGGAAAATCAACCTTTAGTTATTTGAGGTCACCGAAATATCTATGCAGAAATAAGCTTGCAGCCCTACCCGTGCCCTGGACAGCCCTGGCTTGATGGCTAATTGCCAGGCCTGGGGCCACCTGGGCCTCCTTCCTCCCACCAATCTTGCCAGGTTTCCCCTCAGCCAATCAGATCCCCTTTATAACCAAACCTTACTAGAGAATAAAGCCCCTCTTAGGACAGCTGGTAATGGTTGAGTTCTGTTGTTTCTTAACATTCCTGGTTGTTTGCTCCAGTGTAAGCTGATCAGCTTTCGGTGAAAAGCTCATCTCAGTGATATGGTCCTCCTCAAAGTTGACACCTGTGGTCCTGAAGAGGTTGCTCAGCACCCATGAAGCACTTCCCTGCTAGAGAACACTGCTGGAAACCAGCAGGTTAGTCCCTTTCCTGATTTATTCAAAGTAGTAATTTGTGTGAGAGAGAAATGGAAAAATTAGTTTTTTCAGGATGGTTAACTCTTCCAGTAAAGACTTAGTAAACAAGCACTGAGTGTACCTCAAAGGCGTGACAAAACCTTATTATGATGTTTAAATATTTAAATAATGAGGTTTATGGCGCCTATCTGCCAATCAATCTCTTTATTAGCAATACTGTTCAAATATTATAAAATAATGTGTTCAGAAACCAATGTACTGGCTTTGAAACTCATCTTGAAGACTACTACACTTCTTGGAAAAGAGATGTTTTGTGGTAGGTTCCAATTGAAAGAGGTTACTTGTGGTAGGCTTCAAGAAATAAAAACCTTATTGGAAAAAGGGATATTTTGTAGTAGATTCCAATTGAAAGTGGCTCCTTGAGGTAGGTTTCAGAGAAACAGTTGTGCTGAATGGTGCATTTTTATGTAGATGTAATTTGGAATGCTTGCTGTCTTCTGCTTTAAACTTTCCGGAGAAGACTCTTACTAATGCATCTTTAGGTAAGAGGCATTGATTTTGCTGTCTCCTGGTGTCAGGAGTTTGCTGCTAAAAAGCCATGACTCAGCCAATTAGCACAGAGAAACTGGTTTTGTTCGAGAATGTTTGGATTGTTTAGCACTTTCCAGTAAGTACTTAAACTCACTTAGTTTGGGAAATGTCACTCAGTAATAGCTATTTAATGCTGCTGCCCCTCAGCAAGTGGGAGAATCAGCTAACTTTTTTATACTCTTCATTTACACCTAATTGTGTTTTCCACAAATTCTATCAAACACAGCCCATAATATCAAGACTGAATTCCAGAAAGACATTCCTAAGATACAGGTTTTCTAAAATGTCTGTCACCTTAGGTGCCTCAGACTGTTCTATGGGTGAGATCTTTTAGGGACAAAAGACTCCTGGATCTGGGCTCTTTGCAGAAGAGCACTGTGTCCAGGCCACAAGAAGGGACTAAACCTCAAATATTTTTTGTCAATACTGAGCTCTACTAGCACGAGTAAACAAAACACAGTGGTAGCACTGATGCATGCAAAGCTGATGGAGAACACGCTGAGACAAAAAAAAGAAGACTTTGCAAAATTTTTGCTCATAAATTTTTTGTTGGTGATATTTTATCTGTTTGAGTGTCCATGTTCAAAAACTGAAAGGGCATAGACTGTAATAAAATTCTGAAATGAGACTAATGCTGCAGAAGCTTGTGGGGTCACTGCCAGAGGAGTTACTATGAGAGTAGGTTCTCAAATGTATGCCAGTGATAGGAAAGTGTAATTGAAAAATTAGAAGCAATAGGATTCATGTGTCACAGGCAGCATTGTTAAAAATGAACTTCCCTCTAAGGTCCTCATTCTTAATGGTGATAACAGCACGTCCCTCTTTCTTCAAAAGGGCGTAGGTGAAGGCAGGGTGTTGGTGCTGTTAAAAAACCCTTTCTTTTACTGTAAGTAAATAGATCTGTTTGAATAGGGTAGGAGAGAATATGCACACTCGGGAATCTGCAGACTGAAATCTAAGTAGAAGAGACATGAGCACTGACTGTCTAATCAGCCCTTTGTTCTTCAAGTGCTGAGCCCCATAGTCATCTACAGTCATCAGAAGTAGCTCTCAGGCCATGCCAATGCAAGTATTTCAGAAAAGTATGAACTCTAGTTGGGATGAAAAGAGGAAATTCTGCCACACACGAGGTTCCAAAAAGGAGCAATTATTTAATGGTGAGTCCCATTAGTACAAAAGACATCTTCCATTGGAATTATTTCAGCTGCTGTCCAATGTTTTGCTAATTTTTTCTTGACTATTTCAGCTATTCTGTAATTATGCTACCTGACTATACGGAGTTAGCATTAATTTAGTAAAGTTTGGCAATGCCATCATTCTCTGCAGGTGTCTCCTGGGTATGATAGGAGAAACTAAAGTTCCACATGCTGTCAGGGAGGAGCAGGATGGGCCTGGGACTGCCCCGAACCACGCAGCCTTGTAGGAGGGAAGCAGGACAGGATACACTGCAGTGAACCAAGCTGGAAGCTTTATCTGGTTCAAGCTTTTGCTTATACCAGGCCCTTGTTCCTATTTTGTGCAGTACAAGCACTCGTCTGCAACAGGAGACAACTCTCATTTTCCATCTCGGGAAGATGTTCCTAGGTTGATTATTAGTGTGCCAAACCAACAGTATTCTAGCTAAACTTGAAGCTATGCAAATGTCAGAGAATTCCAAAAAGAAAGAAAAGAAAGAAAAAAAAAAACCCAAACCAAACCCAACAACCTACAGTCAACAGCAATTACTTTTGCACAGAAATACCACATCAGTTTAAAGTTTTTTGTCATACTGTATACTGGTATTAGCTCAGTTTGTTTCAACTTCATAGATGTAATGCTTTTCTTAAATAATGTAAGCATGGAAAACCTCCAAGAAATAAGTTGTGCTAAGCAGTGAGTTAAAGCAAATATGCTTTAAATGTATTCTAGGTTACCCTTGGGCTTGTCTAGTGCAAGTCTTCTTCTACACTTCCCTAGTGGTATTTACAAATAAAGGCTCATGGAAGCAAGCTCATATATCCCCAAAGTTTTCAAGGATGAGCATGTATATTTAAGAATAGAGACTGACCCACAGTGAAAGTAAATTGAGTTTATTACTTTACTTTCCATTTTCTGTAGACTGTTGGGTCGGTCCTAGAAGTGACTACTGTTCCCTGATGATAGATTGCTGAAAGCAAACCCAGCAAATGGAACCTTTCAAGTTGCTGGTTCTTTAACATTTTGTGTGCAAGACTATTGCCAGCATTTATCATGGGCTAAGAATTAATAACTATATATTTTAAAGGTACGTAAAAACATATTGTGTATCAGTTACTGTTAACTAACTTGAAATTTATGCAGCAGTGCATAGCACTGCTTGGGAGGGTGAAAAGGAGGAGAGGAGCTGAAACACAAAATGGGCTCAGGACAGCACAGTATGTGCTTAAAACCTGTGTGCAAAATGCACACTCCTGTTTGCTTATTGTTCACAGAAACTGACATATACATAATATCTTAGTTTAACTCAAAAGCATTGAAATCTACATTTACTTAAAGAATTGGGGCCAAAAAGTATTTCAGATGTAATATATATGCTCCTGCATCGTCCCTCTTGCCATATTTTGTACTGTGTGATGCACACCTACAGTAACTGAAATCTTTTAGCAAGATGACAAAACCAAGGACCTTCCAAGTAAATTCTCTGACAACAGTAGGTTGGGCAGGCAAATCTATTGACAGTGGCCTTGGTTGTTTTTTTTTCTTTTACTATGTAAAACTTTAATTATTATAATCAAAATAACGACTCCTTGGTTTCACAAATGAGCACTAATTCATTTAGATAGTAGACTAATTACTTCCATCCCTTAGAACAACAAAATCCTCTGTGCTTTATCTAAATTATTTGAGGTCCAATATCTATGTTAAAGGTCCAGCCACACCTCACATTAAAAACATTTTAGGACCTGTTCAGTATGCATTCTCACCAAAGTGAGTTTTATACTTTAGTTTAATGCCCTCACAATGAGCCTGATTTTTGAGATGAAGCTGAGGATGAAAATCAACCTGCAGAAGGTGAACAGAACACATAAACATAAGACCAGTCCTGTTATGATAAACACATTCAAGTAAGTAATGCTTGCCAAAGATTATTTAACTTTTTAATCTTTCTTTTATATCCCTGGAGGCTTAGGGTAGGAGAGTGGAGACTCTCCTCATAGCTCCATTTGTGACCCTTCATTTCCATAAGAAATGCTGCTGCAGTGAAGATGTCCACAGCAGCTTTGCTACATCATCTTTCTTACAAATTAAATGGACATCCCGTCACCCAGTTTGTTTCTCCCTTCATGCTGAACTGAAATGATACCTGTACTGGTGTATCTTTCCTTTCCTTTCCCTCTCCTCATTTGAAGGAATGAAATACTGTGTATTCTTTAATGCTCTATCCGTTAGAGAGTAGTTTGTGGTTTTTATGAAGAGTGATGGCAGAAACCTGAATGGCTTCATGCCAGCCAGTGGCTACCTATCACAGCAGCACTTCTTCCATTATTAAAAAAGATTAAGGCATTGGCTGAGGACTGACTAGAAATAACAATTAAAGCTCAGGCAGGCAACTTAGAAATACTTAGGTATTAGTGACTTTTTTTCTGGCTCTCAACATCAGAATGAGGAAAGATTGTGCATGGTTTAAATTAACGTTTATACCATTCTTGTGGTCAAGACATGCTCGGCTAGTACAAAATCACAGCAATATGCAGGCCCTTCTTGCAGTTGTTTTTAACACATGCAGTACCTAGCTTTGGCATACATTCTATTAAAACCAAAAGAAATTAAAAGTAATTGCCCATTAAGGCAATGGAATGAGAGTACTTAATGGAAAAAACCCCTTCTGCTATTTCAGTGCTGACCCCAGTTTTATTTAGTGTGTCACTGCAGAACAAAAATACTGTAAATAAACCAGTTTTGCCCCATGCATCTGGAATACCTTGTTTTGCTAATAACTGTTCTCTGTGCAAAACCTCTTTCCTAGCTTTCTACCTAAATTGACCACATTCAGCAGCTTTTCTTAAACATACAATGTCATTATGTAGCTGCGAATGCAATACAGAGAAAAAAAAAATTAAAATTTTGCTCTTAGTTCTGTTTGGAACAAATAACTTAGATAACATTTGCATAATGCCTCTGTGGTTAAATGTAGAACCTCATACCTGCTCCTGTGGCCACTTCTGTCTGTCCTCTGGGGTTCTTGACTTTGCTTTAAAACCTCTAGGCACATCTCCACTGTGCTTAGAGGCAGATGGGATGTTCAGTGACTTTGGCCTGCCCTCGTGCCTGTTAGCACTGTGAACGGCTTCTCCCTTTGAACAAGTCTCTTTATAGTCCTGTGCCATGTTTTCAGTCCCAGTGTGCTCTGGACTCATTTCTGTTGTACTATTAATACTGCTCATGCTCATACTCATTTTGATTTCTGCTACAATCTGGTCGATGTCTTCTTCCTGGTCTTCCAGCTCTGCATCTTCTTTTCTAGAATGGTATGGTGATATTCCCTGTGAGTTTCCATTAGCCTCTGCTGGGTAATAGTCCGGATAGCCACCTTCACTTTGGCAATACTGTATGTTTTCTTCTTGGTCTTGAATCTCCAAAGATGATACTTCATCCTCCAAAATCTGAACACCATTATCTTGACCTTCCTGCCACTCTTGCCTGTCCATCACCTCATTTTCATCTTGGTGATGAATTTTACCTTCAGCCCATTCTTCTACAGCTTCCTGACATTCATCTGTTTCAACATGGTGTTCCTCGTGGGGAACATACTCCTCCCCATTGCAGTCCATTCCTTCCAGATAACTGTCATCCTCTGGACAGTATCTAATGTAGTATGTGATCCCTTCTTCTTCTTCTGGTAAGCCTTCATCATAGTCCTCCTCCTCAGAGGTGTTATTCACGTAGTCAGAGCTGGAGTCACCATCTCCACTGTGATCATTGCACTCATGTTCCACAGGTGTAGGACTACCTTCTCTGACAGTTGTTAGTTCTGCCTCTTTTGTCGCATAATCTTCAATGGGAAGGTCACTTTCTTCATTTTCAGGCTCCCTGCTGTGAGATGAAGTAGGGCAGGCTCTCACTCTGTGATCCAGCATGCTGGCTGTGGTGCTCTGACGATTCCTGTTTGCCATAGCCAGCTCCTTACATGACAATCATTTCTAAGCAATTACTGCCAGGAAGATGGAAAAACACACAATCAGGAAAAGGTCATCAGTAGATATCAGTGATTTTAACAGGAAATAAATGGATAGATTTATTTGTTTAAAAAGATGTGCTTTGTAGATTTTTCAACCAGCTTTACAGAAAGCTAACTTCTAAAATGCTCGTATTATGGAACCATGAAATCAAAGTAATAACTTGCACAATGAAATGAACAGTTAAAGAGAAGGTTCTACATTTATGCTAAATGTATTCTAGCATAGGATCTCTTCTGTGAATTTGACAGAGAATTAATCCTGAACCTTGAAATTAGTTTTCAATTTCTTTTTCTTGCCAGTAAGGGGTTATGCTTTGATCACTATGCAGTAAACAGGAGCTCTTTCCAATTTTCAGCTTAGGCATTTCTTTCATGTGTACTGAAAGCATACATTTAGAATTTGACCTGCTCTTACAAAAACTAAAGGAAATAATTCTATTAACTTGGTAGCCACATAGGGCACTAAAGGATAACAACCTGTGGTTAAAGCTATTTAAAAAAAAAAAAAAATCACTCACTGATTTATTATCTCTCACTAGCTGGATGCTATTAAGTATCTCCCACTGTTAAACTAAATATTAGTTGTGGAACAGATTATTTCAGTTGGAAGAGATCTACGACCATCATCTAGTCCAACTGTCTGGTCAATTCAGGGCTGACCAAGTTGAGCATGCTATTAAGCACGTTGTCTGATTCCTCTTAAACAGCGCCATGCTCCAGGTGAGCCGCACCAATGCTGAATACAGCCACATGATCCTCTCTCCTGACTGTCTGGTTCTACTGTGTTTGCCCCCCAGGATGTGGGTTGTCCTCGTGGTGCCAGGACACGCTGCTGGCTGGTACTGAGCTGCTGCTGACCAGGACCCCCAGGTCCTTTTCTGCAGGGCTGCTCTCCAGCCATTCCTCCCCCAATCTATACCTCTATCCAGCATTACTCCATCCCCAGTGCAGAATCTGGCATTTTGACTTGTTAAATTTCATCCCATTAATCACAGCCCAATGCTCCAATCTATTTAGATCTCTCTGCAAGATTGTTTTTCAAACAATCTAATCTGTATACCAGGAAGACAGACACACTTACAATAAAAGCTCATTAATTCTTCCCACTAAATACTTGTGCTACTTTAAATTACATATTCTTGTCTAAATACTGGATTTGACGTAAATAGGCAGAAATTATATGAACTGTATCAAAAATAGGATAAATAAAGAAAACAGCTAGTTCCAGACAGGCTTGACAACTGTGATCTGCTGAGTGTGATGTGGATGTGGGAAACAGTGCCCTTTCCGTGGGCATGGTTCATTGTTGTACGAATATGATAAGCTTGACCTGTGAAGTTACTTAACTGGGGTGAACTGAGCTCAGACAAAGGCTTCTGAAATTGCACCACACAACTGCAGGCTTTGCTGGGTGCATGTATTCCAAAGGCATGGCAGACAACCAGACAGTCATTTTGGCATAACCACCTTCCCAAGTCTTGTGTGCGCATACAGGGAACACAAACTAACATGGAGCTAAAGGCTTACAGGAGCTATGCAGAGATGCATTTCCTAGGCATTACAAATTTATATATATATAAAAAAATATCCTGTCACTGTGACCTAAAACCTCACAGATATCCCTGCAGAATTGCTGCTATCACAGCAAAACCCCCAAACTGTAGTTTGTGACAAATCCAGGAACCTGATGCATCTATATATTAGTGCAATGGCACCATGTGGCAAATCTAAGCTCTCCCTGAAACAGGGATTTTTGATTCTGGGATACAAAGCAGAGATGGATGTTAGTCACAGGAGGAGATGTGAGAGGAACCCAGCATGTGACACTCTTTTTTATTATTTTTATTTCTCATTGATGCTCTGCAGAGTTGGTCTTGACAGAAAGCTTTGAAGTAAATAGTGTATCTGAAGTGAAATTTTAAATGACAAAATCAGAGGAGAAGGCAAAACTTGCACCTTCTTACTATTAGAAAAACGAGCAGACTTAAAAGACTGTCAGTATGATTGGTGTGCCCACTATGATTCCACTCACAAACTAGCTACCAGTTCTCTCTTTGGAGTCAACCACAAGGAACTCCGAACACCAAGCCATCTGTCCACTTGCGTTGCCTCTGATTTAGTTAGCTCTACTTAGTGCAAACTAAGGATGGTGCTATACTGTAATTGCAGTATAAACAAAACTTATTTTATATTGGATTAAAATAGCAACCTAGTTACAACACTGCAATGGTCTGCACAAAACTGCCCATAAGCAAGATAAATTGCTTGCATGATCAGATCAGGAGCAGGTAAGAACACTACAGAAGATGTCTAAAATAAGTTATGATGGACTGCTACAAAAAAATAGATACTTTTGAATAGCAATACAAGAAAGAAATAAATACACCTCATCTGTCTTAACCAAAAGTTATTTTTTGTTCAGAACTGAACAAATTAGTGTCTCTGGGAAAGAAATGCCTTCATCTGCAGTGGTCTCAATCTACTAGTGATTGGAAGTGTTCTCCACATTAAATAAGATGTAGAGATTCCAATGCAGCAGAGCCCCTACACTAGTCACTACTGTAGCTGAAGATAAAGAAGCACATATCATGTAACACAAGCAGTTTGACACTCATGACTCAGATTTTTTTCCTAAAGCATATGGAGATGAGAATCCTGGTTTTTTAGCTAGACAGTGTAATGGAGTTTTCCCACATGCATCTAAGAATCTTATTATTAGCATCCAGGCCCCAAAACTGCCTTAAGTGGTATCACTGCAGGTGATACCCTTTTATAAATAAATGTTCATACATGTTACTTACCTGAAAGAAAATACACTGCGTGGTAGATGCGGTACAACAGAAGATGTCACAGGAAGCCACTTGCTCAAGCTCGGAAAGCCAAAAGCCCATGGCTAGACAGGGTGGGAGCCTGGTGAGGGAGGGATGGCTGATGTGTGGTGATTACAGCAGCTGGGGGGAAATGCCCAGGTGAGGGGCTCTGAGGGCTCTTATGAAAATAGTTATCAGCTGGGCAGGGTTCCTGGCATCAGCTGCCCTTCTCCCCCAGCAGTGCAGCAAATGCACTATGGTAGCCAGCGTGGAGGCAGAACTATTTATTAAATAGTGGCAGCCTGGAAAGCTCTTAGAGCATAGGTGATAAGAAACAGAGACCAGAATTCCTCTCAAGAATGTCTAAGAATGACATATTAGAAGGGTACAGGAAACTGGGTTTCAATTAATTCAATCCGAAACTGTGACTGAAGACAGTGCTTTACCCCTGTATGTTGAAATTGAGGCACATGTTCAGTGATTAAGGGACCAAGGTTAGATAGGGTTCTCAATAAAAAGGTTTTGCTTTCCATAATGTTTTGCTTTATTTTTCCTAAGCTTCCCTGCCCAAGCTCAATGTTTGAGAGGAAAAGGAAATCAATCTGCAGAAATGCAGCCTGTGTTTCCTACGTGGCAGTAAAAAGGAGTATACATAGGGGAACCAATCTCTTCTGCTCCTCAAAACAGGACTACTGCTTTACAGCTGGAATTTATTGTAATCAGTGCTCATGACAGCCTCATTAGCATTCTCCCAGATTCCTTGCAGCTAATCCCAGACAGCTGCAGACAGTTTATGGAACTTAGCACTTCTACATCTTTTCACCTGTGTAGAAAGATGCCTTTGCTACTTTCTTCCCATGGAGAGAGATCAATTAAATTAATATTAAAAATGGGAGATGGTACACAACTGTAAACATAGTGGTAAAGTGAAATAGCCAGTATAATATTCCTAAATGTGTTTAAAGAACTGCTTTACGTATATACCTGATTCAGAAGCCGAAGAGCATTCCAGTGGAAGCAATACAAGCTAACAGTTTGTATTTATACAGGTATAGTGATCTGAGAGGATTCTGGGTTTGGGTGTTGTTACCTTCTTTTGTCAACAAACATGTACTATTGCATGCTTATCTACAGCCAGACGATCTTTTGAGCCCTGCTTTTGCAACCTATAGGTGAACCTAAGATACATTCCCTTTATGTGGCAATGCTTGTTTCTGGGCTTACTCTTCCCCAGTTTCCATTCTTCATCTATTTCTCAGTCTCCTTTCTCCCACACTTCATGCATCTTTGTCAGCTTTGACAGAATGTCCATGCAAGTTTTGCTTCCCTGAAATTGTTCAATACCTCACATTTTCCCTAGTACAATCTAGCTGCTATTAGATTGATTCTAAAAAGATATAACTCTTCACTCTTTGTAAGTCATCTTCAAATGTAAATGGAACACAAGCATTGTAACACAACTTATTGTGAGGCTTGATTATAGCCCATATGGCCTACAGGCTTGCTCATTTGCTACTGAGCTGTGTTATCCATGCACTGCTGACTTAAGCTATTCCATATGTTAGCCCTATACATTCATAACCAATAAATGCCATGAGAAAACCCCACTCCACCCTTTCAATACAGGCATATGTTTAGAACTGCTATATTCATCAGGCTTCTCAATACAACTGTAACTGAGCTAATAGTATTTTTCAAAGAACTGCATCAGAAAATTCATGATTGCAGGACTTTAATTATACCAGTCTCTTTTCCAATAAGCCGATAAGTTAAAGTGAAAAAAATGTAGCTTCAATTTCTTCAAAACAATTTTAATATCAAACTAATAGTATTTCCCAGTAGGCTTTCATTACAGAAGACTTAATAGACTCCCATCTGTGAAGTCAGCCAAGATGAATTGTGGCTGATCTTAGGCTGGGAACTAGAATTTTTAATAAGCAGATAAAAGAACATGAGCCTGCCATGACTGTCAAATTCTGCAGTCATTCCCCACGACCAAACTGCATTAACTCTGTGTTCATTTTTCAGTAGATCTGACTCTTCAGACCGTGAGAATTCATTACACAGAGCTCCAGGACCAGAGTTGCAGGATAACCTGAAAACACTTATAAAAGCAGGAATAAATGGGATCCTTACTCTCACAGGAACCCTGATCCAGCTGTGTAACTGTGGCCATAGTCGGGGACAAGGGTGTTGTTTGAACCTAAAAGTCTTAGAGGTCGCAATTTCCTCAGACTCCCCAAAAACCTCCTTTTTTGGGGGGGAGAATCACCAAAGACACCTGAGAAATCTAGGAATGTGGTAGTGCTAAGCTCTAGTCTCCATGACTTGATGTCTCACTTGGAGTTGGTTTCTTGTTTATAAGTCAATTAAATGGCTTCATTCACCTACTTGTGAAAACATATCATAAAGAATACTTTCAAGCAAGGAAGTGTCTAGGTATAAAAATCATTCATTTTTAGCAGCTTAGATCTGATTTTTCTACTCTGAAACTTGAGATTGAAAACTGGTCTGAGGTCTAGTGTTTGTTTCTGTACAGAACTCTGATCGAATCCCAGCAGCCCATGGCAGCTGTTGAGTTGCTCTTGTGAATGCCACTTCTGCCTCCTACAGAGCACAGAAAGCTCTCTCAGAAAGCTTTCCACATACTTATTAAAACCTGTTATCCATACCAGAAGTATTTAGGTAAGCCACACTAATGCAACCTTGCAGACGTGTCACTGCTCAGAGTGCTAATGACACCACTAAAAAAAAAATAATTGGGAAAACTCAAAGATTTAGAGAAGACACTGAATTTATGGGGAGTGGATTTCTTTCTGAGTTGTCATGCATAAATAATACATTTGATGAAGAATTTTTAAATTTTTAACATGACTTTTTGCAGAAAAGCCTGAGTGAAAAGCCATTTAGAAAATAACCTTCAATAAAGAGATAGCATATATAAATAAACCTGAAGTATTTTGTCACTGCTGTTGACAATTTAGGACACTTCCAGTTTGTGCTGGCTCTTGCTAAATGTCCCAAAAAATCCTTTCTATTTCCTCCTCCTTCCAAGAGAATTTTCATCCCAACCCACAACATGTCTCAAAGGAGCTCTTTTGCTATTTATTTTAAGATATTTCCACTCGCACATATTTGACCTCTTCTAGAGAGTGGTCTAAAAATAAGACTTGCAAACATAAAACGTGGATAGAATTAACAGCAGCTTGCTATTTAGGTTTTCCATCTTTTTGCTTCATATAAAATCCAGCAAACTTCAAATAAGAAAATACATTTTGAAGCACTGTTGTTTGCAGCTAGCAGAAATCTCTTAGGCTTGATAATTGTCCTTTCTTTTGTCCTGTGAAATTCCATTCAAAATTACCCAATTTTAATCTAAGTCTTTCTTTTTCCATGAATGCCCCTAGAAACTGTTGACAGTCTGCCAAAAGAAATTTCTACAAAATCAAGCCTAGTTAGATGTCTTTCAGTATTTTTTTTCTTAGCTTTTTCTACCAAAACCCAGTTTCCCCTCTCCCTGCTGGGCAGGTGTAAGGCTGGGGCTCCCTCAAGTCCAAAGGAAAGAAAGTCCTTTATACCCTCTGAACAGACAATCCAGAAAACTACCAAACATATCATTTGAAGAGGGGAGAGGGGGGATGTTCCCCAATGCCTCTGGCTCACACAATAACCACCCTGAGTTTGGTAGCTCAACTGCGGGGGGTTCAGTGACAGCACTGAAAGCAGCCAGGGTTCATCTGTCTGGTGGGACACAGTCCCCTGGTTTCAGTAAGAACAAACATAAAGTAGGAAGCTACAAATTAAAAATATCAACAAAAGTTATTTACGTTTGTTAGTTGTAGCAGCAACATGTTGATTTCCAGATTCATGATCCTCCTTTTAACCTGAACTCCTCACCCTCACACACTGTACATACAATTTTTAATTTTATCATTACGCATTATTTTATACCACCTGCCGCCTTCTTGTTCAAAGCACAGCTGAGATAGTCCAGGAGGAAATTTGGTGCTATTTAGTGTTTCAGAGCTTCAATTTATCATCTAAATATTATTTTAATATACTGAATTGAAACACAGAATTAGAAAACAGCAAGAGACTTGCATGGGAAGCACAGAGAAAGAATGATTTCGAAAGAACCAAGGGAAATGTGTGAGGGAAGTGCAAAAGAGCTGAATCTAAAAATAGATGGTATTAAAATACATGACTTGCTAGTTATCTCAAGAGTAACCGCTAGCTAAGACAAAAAAAAAAATTCTCTTATCATTCACTGGTTACTCAACTATATCTACTGTAAATCTGAGTTCGTCACAAAAGATATTAATTTGGAGAAAAAAAATCTGTCAAGCCAGAGGAAAAAAAATATATGTTATTATTCACTATTATGCTCATTTTATTAGTTAAACAGCTGATAGCTGAGTGAGAAATTTAATTTCTGAGATAACAAATGCATGTTTCTGTCTGTAAGGATTATTTCAGTTGGAGCCTTGCAGAAATTCTGCTTAAAGTCACCACAGCTGCAGTATGCCAGATACCTCAACAAGCCTATTTCCAAAATGCACATCCCTGTATCCACAGGCAAAGCTTTTCAAATGGAACAGATTGTCTGAGTTACTACCTTTCTGTAACAAAAATCTGTCAGTAAGTAGGTTGCATTCTGAGTAGTTTATGAAATGTGTATGCATATATTAAAGAAAAGAATAGCATATATTGACCAGTCATATCTAATGCAAACCACCTCCTCAAGCTGAAACCAAAGAGAAACAATAGACAATTTGCAATGGAATATCTTTTGCTCCTGTTAAACCACATCAATATGATCAGAAGGAACAGAAAGTCTTAAACTTGACACTTATTTGTACATGGTGTACAAGAAATTAATGTTTCAGAACTTACTTGATTAGCATTTTATGCTTTAGTTACAGTTTACCACATAAAGATTCTTTCGTTTTTTTGGCATGATGCATCTGTTAGAATTTTTAGAACAATAAAACAAGGCTTACTACAGGCAATTAATTCATAATTGCAACATGATTTCATGTATGTGCTTCCCCAGCCTTGTGCAAAACATCATAGCTTTCTTTTAATGAATACTAATTTCAGGCTATAGGCAGAGGTAAATAAAGTATATTATTTAAATAATAATGTAGAAGGGACTAGAAGTACAGAACATGACTCATTAAATGAAAAAACAGAGATTTAGCAAAACATTTAGAGAATGTTTGGCTTATTGTTCTTAAATGGTACATTTTGACCTTAGTCCAGGAGCACCCATGGATGAATGGTTAGACAGCTGGAGAGGAAGTTGGTTAGAATACTGAGACTGTCACTTTACAATAGCTGTGGAGGCAAGTCATTGGAGAGGCCTCATTTGTAAAAGAAAATGGAAATGCTTAACTTTCTAGTAAGTCAGGGTTTAACTATCAGGGTAGCATTTTGCACCCAACCATTTACATGCCAATTTTACAGCTGCTTGATTCTCAGTGTATAATAAATCTTCAAAAAGACTGGTTTCATCATTATTGACCTTGAAGTCCTGTGAACAGTTTCATGGGCACTCACTTAACATTATCATAGGAAAAAATGAAATTTTCTTTTAAAGGTTACAGGCAAGAATTTACAGTATAATCAAATTCAATTTGTAGACATTAACAACTGACATTCCCCATAAGCATTATCTACTAAGACATAACAATTGGGTATTGCTAGTAATCTACAGATTTTAATATTAGCTCTTATCCCAACTGGCTAGCTAGAAACAGGTAGCTCTAATTGGTCAAAAATGAATCGTTAACCGCAGTCCAAAAGTATATATAATTAACTATTCTGTGGCCATTTATTCACCATATTTGGGTGCTTAAGTCTTACCAAAAAAAAAATAAAGTATGAGATACAGAAATTCCTGTTAGGAGTTTATTGTATTCAGATCATTTTCCTGGTAGAATTACAGTCAAGAATAGATACTGCCGAGTATTATTTGCAGTGAAACTACAGAAGAGTAGTTTGGAAATAGCATGAAGCTCTTGTGATGAAATCTCTAAAATCTTGGTGAATGCCATTAACACTCTCTTCATTCAATTAGCATAAGAGAATTAGGTTGTATTTTTCTACTCTTAGTAGAACATTGTCTTTTTTCAAACTCAAATACTTGCACTGCTGGCACATTTAGTAAATAAATTAAAGAATCTTTTAAATAATAAAATGAGGTTAAAGATCATTGTGTTAATTATTTTCAAGATAAAATAGCCTGACTTTGTTAAGCAGAATTAGCAAATTGCAAGGTGAAATTTTACATCTCAATTTTAAAAGGAGACATTTTACAAAATATAAAGATTTAATAAGAATAGTAGATAATGAAGATAATCAGAGGTTTTGTTAGCAGGGAATTATGTAATGGGATTTTGCATTTTCAACCTTTGGAAAAAATATCTGTAGCTTGCAGCTGGCTGCGTTTCAGGCACACCGCTCTGTAGTGAATCATCACCTTATTTGAAAAGCAAGACTAGAAAGATTTTTTCCCTCTGTCTCTAAGGCATAAATTGCACATCAGTAAAATCCTCTCCAATTCCTAACAACTGGTTAGAAGATAAATACTCTTCAATCACTTTAGCAGATACTCAAGATGGTTTGAAACCTTTACACCCACCCACTTTTCCATCAGATGTCAGCAGAAAACTTGTATATATACATCTTATGAAAATAAGACCTTTCCTCCTAAATAAGTATTTTGAATGTAAAGTTGTTTAGATGTGCTCTGAATAATACTGTTACAGCTCAGTAGGCTTAAACATAGGTAGTTATTGAAAACAAAGAACCAACCACAATGCTTTGAAATATTATTTGGTATTAGAATTGGAGACATGCAGGTGACCTGACATACATGCTGCTGTGCTAGGTGCTATGTGAGCACACCAAGGATGTGTTCTCTGAACTACGAAGTCTGCAACTTAAATGGATATTGACAAATACATTATTGCTATCTGCTGTTGTCAGCTCTCCATTTCCTATGGCTATGGGGACTAGGATGTGCTGCATAAAGGGAAAACAAATGATACTGTGGCATCTGTACTTGAATTGATTTCCACTAAGTCACTGCAGGTCCAGCAGGGCAACCTCTAAAGCCAACTTATTAAATACCAAACTCATTGCTTTCAAGAAGCAGCATGCGTACTGGCCCTTGGTCAGTATATCGGGCAGGGCTATGCCCCGTATCTCTGGATTGCTCAGCTCACCTGAAAGGCTATTTCAACTCTTGTACAGCAAAGTATGTACACAATCGTTTAATTCTGAGAACAGGAGTAGCTCATCAGCATGAAAGACTCATATCTTCATCGTATGGAGCTGCCCATCAGATTTCAGAAATGCACACTTACCATCCATTGCTAGCATATCCAACCTACCATCCCAGGTTAATGCACCCAAAGTATGTGAACTGGTCCTATTCTTTTCTGGTTCACAAATTAGCACCATAGCCACAAATGTCTTACTAAGTTACAAGCAATAAGTTGGAAAATACATAACTAAATATAACATCTAAAAATGCAGACCAGACTTAACTTTACAGGAGACAGAGCATAGTCAGTGAACAAGACCTCGCTTGAAATGTCTCTTGGGGAAAACATCTTTCTTCTGTATAGGAAGTCTCACTTATTTCTGAGATTCATTGAAAATTTCTTTTAAAAATGAAGAATTTGGCAGCAATCCTGTCTTTTTTTTTACTCCAAAAAATGATGTCCTAAGCAAAAAGCAATTAAAACAAGAGTTCCAAAGTCGTAGAAACAAGGAGACAGTCCTGGAGAAGTCTCATTAGCTGTTATTCTGCTCTTCTCTTCCCTAAGCATCTACTTTTGGCCATTCTGAGAGGTGGGATACTGGGCCTGATGATTTTTTTTCTCTAAGGCAGCACAGCATGTTACCCAAGTCAAACTGCTATTGAGTAGCTGTAAGATAGTCCCACCCTTTCAGGTACATTAGGGTGATATATGTGGAGATATGTAGTAGTTCTAAATATTGATTTCTGTTCACAGAAATTCAGAATTTTTTACTAGCACTAGTTAAAAATTCAATTATTTACATATATGTGAACTTGATATAAACTTAAAGTTCATTTGCCTCAGTTTTCCAAATATTTAGGTCAAAATTTGTTCTTTTAATCAACACTACAGAGAAACTCATCTCTTATCTGCAGAGATCCACAATTTAGATTAAAGAGGATTTTGTCCACAGAGGATAGTTAATTATCACTGAAAATATTCATTAAAATTAAAAAATGGCAAATACAAAAACCATCACCACTGTTATTAGGACATAACAAAGTCACTGCACAAAATCACCTCATGTATCAGGAGGTCAAATTATTTGAATGAAAATTAGTAATTAAAGCCAAAATTATTAACCTGAGGCATTTTCAAGCAAGGAAGGGCTCCACAAAATTCTGGTATCTCTGAAGAGAGATGTAATAGGTATTTACAGAGTCAAGGTGCTAAAAGGAATCTTTCAGGTGTTTCTTTAAAAACAGGTGAGAATAATGTGCTTTCTACAACATTAATAACTTATGAGAAACACATTAAACTGTTTTGCACTTCAATTGCAGAGTAATCTGGAATTTGGTTACTGAGTATTCAGGCCCTACCTACAGAAGTTAATGTCAGCTACAGCAATTCTTTGTTATTGCTCAGTAAAGCACAACACAGAAGAGATATTTATACTGATTTGGGATTTCATGTCCTTTTTCATAAGCAGTGCTTCTTTAACATGCCTTTTCTCCAAGAAACATTCAACCAAGGTAAAATAAAATATTTCTCAGGGAGAAGTCCTGCATCTACTACCATAGTTACAGATAAACTGCCTTTTCCTTATTAATGATGACTGACTACATAACCAGAAAAATAAGCAGGCCTAATTTTTTATTAAAAGCACATAAACTTTTCAAGAGTTTCATAGCAGTGCTGTTTGCTAGCTTACAAACGCCCCGATTCATGTCTGCCTCAATCTCATCAGTATGTAGGAGTATTTAGAAACCTTTGAAGACAGTTTATGGAGAAAAGCTAAAGACTGTATGGTCACTGTATGGCAAGCTAATCTGAAGACTATCTAAAAAAAAGAAAAAAGTTTTAGTTCAAGTGCTTGTATGAAATCTATGCTGTGAGTGTCTAGATCATTTCAGTCTTCAGGCTGCTGCACCAAGAGCCTTTCAAAAGCACTGTAGTTCCATTCCATCAATAGATGACACATGAATCTTAACACCCTCAGTGCAATTCCTTTCTCATATTCACATTTTCTTCTCCAAATTAATGACTTTGAAAGGGGGAATATGTTTCTTCCACATTGCAAAGATAAATGTAGCAGTTTCACATTTATTTTATTCTTTTATTAGCATATTTTTAACTTCTCCCATCCTTCATTCCATTCCCATCATTGTCAAGTTAATTATCAAGCCATACAAGTGGGGGTCTCATTGCAAAATAGTTCAACTCTGTGAGTGTTGAGATTATGAATACTATACCATATCTTTCTTGCCTAAGAGTAGTGTGTTGGTAATATGTGTTACGGACTAGGCTTTTTTAAATTTCAGATTTTCACATCTTATTCTATCAGGCATCTTCCTTTTCTGTACTTTGCCTTCTCATAATTTCAACAGTTGTCCTGCTAAAGTTATGTCTCTGTCTCAAAATACAATTCTCCAAAATAAGGACTATCTTTTTTTCTTTTCACATGATTAAGCTGTGCATGCTGCTCAAAATAGGCCTCAAGCCAAAGATTTAACATTTGGTAATACAAAGATAATGAGATTCATTGGCTCAAAGTAAATCATAGCTGTTGCACATCTTGACTATCTTGTGCCTGGATGCTTAGCTTAGGGATCAAAACCATTCATCTATAATATATCTATGAATTTACAAAATGTTATTCCAATGCATAAAATTTGCCCCTGACTCACTCAGAAAATGTGTTTACTAATTCATTTATCTTCAGTGGCAAAGCAGCAAATGTGTTGAGGGTACACTGTCTGTTGATGAGAGATACGAATGCCTGAAAAAAAACGTTACAACTCAGCTTTCACAAAACAGCTGTCTTTATTTTTTTGGTAATGTTATTTAGAAGGATTTCAACTTAAAAAAAATAAATTTATGGTTATTAAAACTACCAACCTATAAGAACATTGTAACCAAAAAGGATTAGCAAAAATTATTTCTCCAGTGTGTTTAGTTTACCTTTGCAGCTTTGGGTCTTTTCAATTTCATTATTTCCAAAGCACATGCAATTTCTGCTTGGCCTTTCAACAGTTGCCAGGAAGAGAATACCACTGGGGGGGGAAAACCAAAACAGCTACATGTTCAAAACTACAAAGCTGGCAGAGGGAAATAAGAATCAACTCAATTACTTACAGCTGATTTTATTTTTTTTAATTAGCTATCAAGCTTCATTTGTTTTAACATTATCCAAGTATCTTCCAAACACATATCCAAATATCCTATTTTTTTTTTCTCTCTGTCTTCTTTCGGTGGTAATCTTACTCAAAATGTCAGTCCTCCTCAGTCATAAACATTCCCCTACACTCTGCTGAAGAAAGATTGGAATTTCACTAGCTAAATAAAACACATGGAAGCACTCTCAGAACCTGTACTGACGAATGAAATTCACACATGCATCTAAAAAAACGTAACTAAAAAGAAATTAGAAATAAAATCAGAAATATCTGATTCAACTGAAATTCCAGTTTGATATTTTAGCCACAGAAGCAAATTTCCATGTACTTGGATTTATAAAAGATTTGTGAACACACACTACTACTGTGAACTTCTCTGAATCATCACTGAAAAAGCTGGTGAGAAAAACGCACTTTCAATTTAACTTTGTTTCTCAAAGTTACCTAAATCCTACTTGTCCCATTTTAATAGTCACTGTCTCTGCAGCATGAGTGCATGCCTATGATAGACTAAACTGGAGACACCTCAGGATACATCTTTAGGAGCAGCTCAAGCATAAGTGTTCTGCTATGGCAGCTCCCACCCGCAGCAGAGGGTTTGTGAGCTGAGCTAAGCTATGACTGTACCTCCTCGCTTAGGTTATCTGTGATACAATCAGAAAACTGTCAGGAATCAACGTGCATGTGCAGTGAATAAATTGTTCTTTACATACAATGTTTGAATTTGTGTGTCAGGAACCTGAATTGAAAGAGCACCACAGAACACTGCGCGAGAATTGGGTACTTCGCACAATTCTTCTATGAAGCTGATCATCCAACATATTACAAATTAAAAATTAAATAAGATCCATCACATTCTTGTAGACTTCCTAAGCCCATTCATTATTTTTTTTCTGAACAAAAGCACAGACTTTCTCATCTGCCTTGCAAAATACAGTAAGAAATAGTGCCAAAATACTCGATACTTTTAAAAAAAAAATGGCAAAACCTATAAATCACAGTATTTCTCTTTCATTTGATCAGTTTTTAAATAAGACGATTATTCAAGGCAATAAAAGGGCACAATTGAGAAGAGAAAGCTCCAGACCTTTCAGTACCTAAAGGGGGCCTACAGGAGAGATGGGGAGGGAATGGTTTTAAACTGAAAGAGGAGAGATTTAGATTAGATATTAAGAAGGAGTTTTTTCCTGTGATGGTGGTGAGGCACTGGAAGAGATTGCACAGGGAAAGTGTGGAAGCCCCATCCCTGGAGGGGTTCAAGGCCAGGCTGGATGGGGCTTTGAGCAACCTGGTCTGGTTGGAGGCATCCCTGCCCATGGCAGGGGGGTTGGAACTCAATGGTCTTTAAGGTCCCTTCCAACACGAATCATTCTATTAATTATTTGTAATAAATTAACAGAGCGAGAGTTATGGATCTTGGTATTGCACAGATTGGCTGGCAGCCACAAGTATTTCAGAGAGTAGCACTTTTTCCCATTTTTAAAATTTTCATTATTTGCAAAGGCTACTTGAAAACAACATCTACAAGAAGGAAAGAATTGGAGAAGCAAGTTCCTATTGTAGAAGGTAGGAGAAAGAGCTTGTTTTGCTCTAGGCTTATGAATTGCAGTTATGCAGCTAATTAATACAAGCTAGAGAAAAATGTATGCTGGCAATCATGAACTTCTTAAAGTGAAAAATCTTTGTAAAAAAGAAAGAAGAGGTAAATCAAAGCTGTTCCTTTATTCTATGTATTGCAGTCATCTACTGAGGAAATACACTTTTGAGGAGAAAAGGGAAAAATACTTTCTGCATTTAGAGGCTGCCACGGTTTTACTTTAAATGTTGGAGTCACAAGCAATGCTAAGCACCCAATGAATGCCTTCTACTTCTGTTTTTTCCACATCAAAAGAATTTCTTCATGCTGACACAGCAAAACTGACAACATGTTACAGTAATCAATGCTGTCTCAGGCAAACGCAAGCAATGCGAGCTTAGAATGACTGCAGAGATGCTTTAGTAACTGCCTGTCTTGAATAACCTAAAGAGCAGCAGAGATACAGCCTGGAAATTCCAGACGTACTTCTTGGTGCTCTGATAGAACGTAGTATCATTGACTTCAGAAAAATCGATATAAAAACACACCAAGGAAAAATCTGTCTTTACTAGTCATTGCAAGATAATGAAAGGTTAAACTGCCGTCTTCTCCTAGTAACACTCAGTTTTTATCTTTGCTAACAATCTGCATCAAACACCTACAACATTATGAACTGAGACAGGGAATAAAAGAACACAAGGTAAATTAGGTTATGTTTGAGCAAGAGTCGGATTAATGTTATGTGACTAGCAAATTGACCTGCTAACATAGCACACTGACAGCATTTTTTTTTTCTGGTGATTAAAAAGAGTCCACATAAAGTTTTTCTGGTAATTAAGAGTCCACATAAAAAAGAATACTGCAGTGTCTCCAAGAGAATTAAGGAGCTCCAGATTACCAAGCACAAAGAAAAGTGAGAAATTAAAGACACTCCAAGTACAGTCCTATCTTAGAAGAGACTTTGCCTTATAGTTGTAATGGATTTGGATATACTTAAACAGGGATTTATCCCAAGCTTGGTGTATTAGAGGTCTCATTTAAACAGTTTCATAATTGCGAGAGTAAATATGCAAGATACTTTAGAAAAGCAAATTCCTTTTCACAATGTTCACATTATCTCAATGACACAAGAAGACATTTCTACACGTACTCACATATACGAACACATACATATACAGTCTCTAGATCAAAATTTAGACTGTGCACAAAATTTAACCTTTAAATTTCTTATTCAACTTATTGTCTACCAAGATCCTATTTCCTTTTTAAGATAAGATGCATATAATTTAATGTAATTAATACCTAGTGACTCTAAGGGAAAAAACATAGCTGTTTCTCTTGTGAAACCAGGATATTTTAAATAGTGCTGTAAGAAAATTGAAAATTTTTACCTAGAAACAGTTAAAATAGGTAGTTTCTACTGCTGATAAGTTGCTTAACTTTCTCTTTAAATTCTCTATCCTCAGTTAAAATTAAAATATCCAACAGGAATACAAAGAAGAGAAAATTGATGGGAAGCAATCTACAGTCTCTGTGACAGCTGTTTCTGTCCACATCCATAGGAAAAAAAATTGTTTTCAAACTTACAGGGTTACATGAATAGGTTAGCTGTTTAAATTACTGAGGATGGAAGAAAAAAAAAAAGTTTCAAACAATTTCAGAGGAGCACACAGAACAAAGTTTTCATAACATTTAATTTCACATGAACCCCAAAATTAGAATCATAGAATCATATATACAAAAAGGTAGGAGCCTATACTGAGCCAAAATTTAGAGTAACCTAGACTTCTGCATCCAATGTACTTGTTGTGAGGGGGTCTTCTTCACTGAAAATGTTTGTATTTTTGTGTGTAAAAGTATGGGGGGGAAGGGAAGAGATTGTACGTGCATTGGTTCAGCTAAGATTTACTGGAGTCCTAATTCAGCTCCTGTTGATACTGGGAAACACAATTCTGTTGCCCTCAATTGACACTGGGTTCCTTTTCCATCATGCTTTTTTCTGTCAGATGCACTCACATACCTAGTAGTCCTTTTGGATAGATTCGTGTATGCCCACAGAGACACGGTCCCATACACGTCTGTGCATAAACATATATGAAAAAGAAAAATAAATGCATTATTTTTTCTTTTTAGATAGTGGGCATATGTTAATTGTCAACAGCTAAGGAATATAAAGTTTCAATTTCAGAATAGTGATTGATTTTAATTATAACAACTATGTGAAAAATTAGGAAAATGAATATAAAATACATTTTATTGGGGATTAATAGGAAATACAAATATGTGCCTCCAAGAAGCTATTATCAAAACAAAAGACTTTCATTCTCCCACTTATTTTTCTTTAAAAATGCATTTTACAGTAAATACTCTTCCACTTTTTACCAAGAAGTTCAATTTCAGATGTGAGCAGCTTGCTCTGAATTGCGTAGGCAGTATGAGAACACTGCAGAAGTGTTAGTGTAGAAGTAACATATAAGTGCATGAATAATGTCTTCTTACTGATTTAACTGTGAAATATGTTCTTTTGGCATTCATAATTAGGGGCACAGCAGATGGTGAAAGCTTAATATGTCCATTAAAATAAATTATGTTGCCAGTGTTTCTTTAGTCTAGAAAACTTTGATTGGGTTGGCTATTTCAGGTTGGCATTTTTGTTCTCTTCAGAGCAGCTCCAGAGAGTACTTTGTATTGCAACTGCAGCAGGAAAAAAAAAAAAAGACAGGGAAATTCTGCCCAAAACTAACACCACTTCTAAAAGGAAGAACTCCTCCCTCCATAACAATCTTTTTCTTCACTAAAAGAAGGCCTACTTGTATTCTTATTCTTTCAGTGTGTTGAAAGCTCAGAAACAATGCGTGTTTCTTTCTTTTTTAAATGGTTAGCAAAACCAAAGGTCTGTTTTATGTATTGCCAAATTGCATCTCTGAAGTACAGCATATAAATTTTGTGATTCACCCAGGTGTTAACTGTTCATAGGAAGAACTGATGCTATTGTTGGCCATAGCTTTTTGTCATGGAACAGAAGACAAGAAAGGCATTTTATTTCTCGTCTGCTTCCACAAGCAGTTAAGAGACACAGCACACTGACCAGCTGGCTTAATAGCAGAGAATTCCATACCATCTCCTGCTGACCACTGAGGTTTAGGATTCACCTCAAGACACATTCAGAGAAGTCTATCCCTTCTGAAGACAGGCATAGTATTATCTGCATTTCTCTTCAGAAGAATCATTGCTGACAGAATATGTAGTGGTCATGGTTACCTGTGAGCAAACTTCATGACTTGTTTTAGGCAGAAACAGAATTGCTGCAATTCAGGATCAATAGTAAATATTGCAATAAAGCCAGAGTGGAGATGATGAAGTAGCACAAAAAACTCTTTGGCTGGTATACATTGATTGTACTGTAGTTAAAAAACTGGTTGGTCATGGGATTTGAAGTGTCCCACTTCCATCATTACTGCTCCAGTGCAAACATACTGATAGTGTAGAGGGACTTGATGCTCAGCCAAGTTTGTGAAAAATCATTTATCAAGATCGGGAGTTGGGGCTGCATTCCAATCCTCCAGGAGGCTACCTTTTGCTGCTCTTCTCCGTCCCACCATGGACTTCTCTTATCAAAAGTACTTACTACCTATATTAAGCTAATAGGTGTAACAGAATTCTGTTGTTTACAATGTAATAAACTCCATTCCTGCTGCCCAATAACATCAGAGACTTCAGATGCTTTCAGCTACCCACAAAATCTGTATTACAACTCTTAATTCCAGAACGAAAACAAAGCAAAACTAAAACTAAAACTTAACTTTAAAAAACAGAATTTTAAAACTAAGAGAATCTTGTTTCATTATGCAGTTTTCTTAAAACATGCTGTATCGGAGAAAAAATTAGTTTGATTACAATCAAATGTTGTCTAGATGTTGTATTTGCAAGATCTGAAAAATATATTTGCTTATTTGTTAAAAACAACAATGGATTAAATAAAATAAATATGTTATATTATTTAGAGTATTTTAATATATAATATTCTGAATAAAAATAATAGAAATATCAGACTACAAGGTTGCAACTGTCTCTTCTCTGTATCCAGAGACAGCTTTTAAGAATTCAGTGCATTCTTAGGATCTGCAATAAATGATTCTGCAAAGAAATCAGCAGGGACTGGAAATGCCTTTGAATCCTGAGCCAGTTGGTAGTCTGGTTCAGGGCAGCTGGAGAGCCAGCTCCATCACCGAGCTCAGTGCTCCCCTGAGCAGTGAGGTCTAGGGACAGCTAAGGTGCAGTGTCTCCTGTTCTGCTGCACCTGAACCAAATGAGGGAAGGAGAGGTGTTAAGAGGAAAGAGATATTGCTGCTATGTTTGATTTGTTCTTAATTTATAGAAGAACATTTTAGGAAAAAAATATGGACAGTCACAGATGGGACAATTTTTTAAAATAAGAGTGAAACTGTGAAACTCACAAATAAGCGTAACTTCACCACAGGATGCTCATTAACAATGTTCTGGGGGTGACTCCTGTGACATTGAAAAATATCGCAATTTTAGGTTTTTTTTGTTCAGTGCAATATAAACAGCAGGCACATCTGAGATTTAGAGAAGATGGGATACACTTCAAATGCATAAATGAAGTTAAGATGTGTCAACTGCCATTTCTACTTTTTAAAACCTTCCTTCAGTCTTTGCCATCTGTACCTTTTTTCCACTGCCTGGAGACAGGCTGCTCTTCTTATCTCCTTGGACGCCTGTGTTGTGCCTGATAAAGGATTCTGCACTGTGAAGTGCAGATTAGTTCCCTGCTTGAATTACTAGTATCCATCACTGGTAACTACAATTTAAAATAAACTTTCCCAGGAAAGCCAACTAGGGAAAATACTTTTATACACTTAAGATTAATATACTACTTTAAATATATAATTTATTACAGAAATAGATTATAACTTACTAAATTATATTACATATTCAAAACAGAAAGAACATAGCTAGATATATATTTTAAAAGAGTAAAATATACCCTCCTGAATAAAAACAAACAACAACAAAAAAAGTGTTGTTACTTTCAACAGACACTGCCAACAGAAGTGTAGGAAACAAAATTGGAGGTTGGAATAACGTCCTCAAAAAGAACTATCTGACTGCCATGAGTAGCAATGCTTTTCTGTGATAGTTCCATCACTACAGAATGAACTCTAAGATATTTCTCTGTTATTAGGAAAGAAAAAAATAATTAGGGACTGTAACATCTTTCAAAACTCTTTCCAAATCTCATAGTTAAGACTAATTAAAATTTCCATTCAAAACTACTTCTTCAGTAAGGGAAAAACAGACAGCATGACTTTTACTAGGAGGTTGCAAATTCAAATTTAAACTACTCTTGATTCTGGGAGACAAATCAACAGTAATGGGAAATGGCAAATGGGAAAATGAGAGCACAGTATCCATAAGAGTTGAAGAAGAGGGGATGTAGTCCATTTGCACTGCACAGCCACTGACTCTGAGGGTCTGTGCATCTTCTGGAGTTATTTCAGTGAGTAAGAGTATTTTAGTGATTTCAGTGAGTAAGAGCTCTATCTCAGACACCACGTTACACTCTCAAGCAAGTCTTGGCTCCTATCCATTAATAACCTTCAGATATAGAGAGGTAGAGCTTTTTCATAAAAAAAAGAGCTTTTTTTATAGGTGTACGTGAAATAGCACAGGAAGCTGAATCTTGATAAAGTTTTTACTATCTATTTGATAGGTCCATTGATTTTTATACTACTGCTAAGTTGAAAGCTGTAGCAGAGAAACCAAGGCAGAAGTACCACAAATCGAACTTTTTGCAGAGGCAGAAGGAAAGTTGAGCAGTGGGAAGCAAGAATTTGTTGTGTTCGCATTATACATTATCCTAGAGTTATAAATGACTTCACTTTCAAAGTATCCACTCACAGATGCAAGACACTTACTCAAATTGTTACTTTAGTACAAGTTTCAGATTTAATTGTGCAGAAACTTGTAATTAACATCAGTTTGGTATCCCCCAGTAGCCACTGCAGCTGGGAAACCATTACTTTTATAGGGTAAAACATGAGCTCACAAATCAAGCCAATTAGTACAGGGAAATTTTAATCTCAGCATATTTCATAAGCAGCATTTATTAAGGAGAATATCCCTCCCCTTCTCCATCAACTTTTTAACAAAATAATATCTTTAACTATTTCCATTATATGGTCAGTATGTTTTAGACCAAAAGGACGGGTGCTTTAGGAGATGCACTGCAGGCAGGTAGAAAATGAGACAAGGGAACATCCCCAAATAAGTCTCTGCATCTCTTGCCCACGTAGGATCTGAATCATTCAGAATAGTTATAGGTATGTATGGTTTTCTGTATCTGTTGACTTCAGTAAAATTAAAATGTTAGTAATAAGCCCATTAAGGTGAAACATTCACTTCTCTCTCTCAAAAAAAAAGAAAAACAAAAGAAAACCCAACAAAACCAAACCACTGAAATCTTGAAGTCAGTACAACTAATAAATTCAAAACAAGCAGGTACTTTGAAGCACGTTCAATTTTTGCTCCTGTGTCTCAAGAAATAGTCAGTACGTGTCTCCCTAATCTACTATTGATTTGTATGGTGAAGGCAAATGGGCTTCATAAAACATGACACCTGAATTGCAGGCCTCTAAGAATCCTACAATATCTGAAAAGTGGTATGTTGATATATATCAGAAATGTAATAATCCTATCATTTTCTATTACATTAACCTGTGTATTTTAAAGAAATCAGTGAAAAAGAGTGAATGCCACCCTTGCAATATCTGAAGATTTGTAAGAAAGCTGATAAACTTCAAAGACTTTTTTCAGAGAGCTTGCAGTTATGTGCAGGTACACGGTAGGGGATGTCCTCAGAACATGGCACTTGATAAATGAGAGAAAAAGGAAAATGAGAAGGGGAGTAGAAACTGGCAAAGCAGAAAGAAAATGCTTTCAAAGGATCAGCAGCTAGACAAAGAGTAGTGACAGATGCTGCTGAGAAAACCCACCCATGCAGCTGAGACAAGAATGTCACCGTGAAAGAATATGCTGTTGAAACTAATGCTAGGAGGCCTAGAAGATTAATTTTAGTGTGTCAGGTGATCTAAGACTATAACAAAGTATTCTTCCGTTCTCATCCTTAGGCTTATGCTAGCAAAACTCACAAATTCAACCCCCAGGGTTAAGATCGCTATAAACTGTTCTAAAATATCATTTATGTACTGTAGTATTTTTAGAAAATCTGCCTGTTGAGCTGTTCAGCAGAGTAAAGCTGCGACACACTGGGCATTTCCAAGATGAAAAGTAAACATCCATGCCATGTTTCTAATCTCACTCTTGGATGTCAGTGTGTTTGGGGCTGGTGGGCCCAAACTGTTAAAATCCTAACTACAAAGGTACGGTCTCAGTGACTGTTCTGGAATACAGCACTGTTGCACACGTCCTGCAGGCATAATTAAAGTGATAGAAAACTCTTCTAAAATGCCAGAGCACATGGATCAGAGTGGCTCTGAGACCAGCCAGAATGCTCTGTGCTTTTCTCTCTCAATCAGGCCCTAGGATCCACCAACCCTAGGGTCTCCTCCATGGGCATGTTCAGCTCAGAGTATTAGGATCACAAGTATGCCTATTCTTCTAGCTGTGTTGAGCAGCCTTAGTGCCTGCTGCTCTGTGTTTACAAGGAGAGGAAATATTTATTAAATGTTATTGAAAAGTTTCCTAGGACAGAAAATTTTACTAGAATGACAGAGTTGGGAAGAGATTGTTTGCCTCTCAAATGCATAGGCCTGAAATGACCCATGCCTATAGAAATTCCTATTTCTAGCTATAATAACAGAAACTGGTTTTTGAACTGGCAAATTCTGCAATCCATACTCAGGAACAGCTTCCACTTGATGTGATGCTTTGTCGTGGTTTTGACCGAATTGACCAACCAGAATGAC
>BJBW01007513.1:25655-102480 GCA_004320125.1 Scolopax mira | reverse complement strand
CAACCAACCAGTTATAACATCATAGAAAGCTATCAGATTGGTCAAACATAATTTACCCTTGGTAAACTCATGTTGCCCACTTCCAATAACTCCCCGCTCTTCAATTTGTTTGGAGATGGCATCTAGAATCCGTCTCTCCATTACCTTTGGCATGGAGGTAATGTGGCAACAGTTTCTATCAAGACACTGCTGTTAACCAGCAAGCATAAGGATGGTGTGCACACATATTCACTCCTGGAACCCTGTTAATTAGCATATTTTGATATGCTGGTTTATTTCCCGTGGACAGTGGGGACATTGACATGTATTGTTTTTCTGTACTGCAAGCGAGAGTCCATAATAATCCAGCAATACCATTACCCAGCTATGCCTGCCTTTTCTGTACAGACAGTGTAAAAAAGTTCTTTTCATTGAATCTTCATATTGTATATAGACATCAAAGTCCTGTAAATTTAACTATAGAGCAAACAGGGACTGATGGGTACAGAATTGTATTTTTATCCTCACTGTAACTGATACAATACAGAAGTTTCTGATCTTCACATACCATCTGAAATGCTTTATTTAATTATACTGCTATTATACCAGATCAGTACAGAGATAAGAAAGGCTACACATTCTTCCTGCCAAATAAAAAAGTTATGGTATTGCATAGAGCATGAACTGCAACCAGCAATCATTTCAGATTACTGCCAGCTTGCTATAGCAGGATGAATCCTAAAATTAAACACTTGGCCCACAGCCTCCTGGCATAGGTATTTTGAACTGTGAAGCTAACCAAAACGATCCCATTTGGCTGTCAAATTACAAACCCACCAAGAATAAACATTTTTACTTTTGGCAGTTTCAGCTTTCACATTTTCACCAGCAAAGTATGGCAAAATCTTCCCTTGTAGCTATTCAGCAACAAGGGAGAAGCAAGGTTTATTACATTAAGAAAAAAAAGCCCAGGAGTTTGCTACATGCAAACCAGTGCTCGGTCCTTCCTCCTTCAGGCTGCCTCAGTTAAAAGTGCACCAAAAGAAAACATTTTTGATTGAAAGACAGAAATACAATGGGAACAGAATGAGATTAAAAATCTATTTGGTTGTTCCAGTATTAGGCATGATCAAAGATCCTGACTACTTCCGTTACAGCTTGTCTAGGTCCAACATCCTGAGTATACTTCCCGAGTATACTTCCAGGAATGCTGATGGAAAGGTTTGTATTTGTTTCAAATTGGATGCACATAAGTACAAAAAAAGATGTATACAAACCTTTGACTATTGAGTGATGTGCAAAAACAACAGGCAGACCTTTCAGAAGCATCTGTACTTCAAATTGCCTACTGCTTTTGATTATGTTTCCAGAGTCTTCAGTTCCTCACAGCTCTACCACTGCCGCCTCTCTCCCCACCAGCTCTTTTATCACTATGTCCCACTGCTTTGTGCATGCAGTCCCTTCCAGATACCCCAGCTTTAGTACGTAGCCTTTCTTCCCTCCTTTCAACTTCACCTTATGAAGTCACCTCCAAAGGTCCTTTCCACACCATCTTACTGTAGCTTTATCTACTTTCTCCCAAAGTATCAAGGTACAAAGAAGACAGCCTCAGAAAAAGCCCTCCTTTTGACTTATACACACCATGGTCAGTCTCTCATTAACCTTAGGTCCCAAGAACACATACACCTCAGTTCTAGTCCCATGCAGGACATGGTTCCAAGTTATACTAGACAAGAAATACAATGCGCTCATTTACCTTTGCATTCTGAAAGCATCTAAACAACACCCATCCCTGGTGGTGTTCAAGGCCAGGTTAGATAGGGCTTTGAGTAACCTGGTCTGGTGGAATGTGTCCCTGCCCATGGCAGGGACAGTGGAACTAGATGATCTTCAAGGTCCCTTCCATGATTCTATGAACACACTGGAATACGAACTTTTTTTTTTAGCCAATGCTAAATGCATCTTCTCCCCCAACTACTTCTACGCATAA
The DNA here is from genome assembly GCA_004320125.1 of Scolopax mira. Classification (NCBI taxonomy): domain Eukaryota; kingdom Metazoa; phylum Chordata; class Aves; order Charadriiformes; family Scolopacidae; genus Scolopax; species Scolopax mira. Next base: position 100,511 of record BJBW01007513.1, on the reverse strand, counting down.
ATCAGACTACTAAGGTTTCAAATCTCTTCTAAGATAGAAGAACAAGAATTTCTTGCCTAGAAATTACAATTCTCTGATTCAGATCTAATAATCCAATTCTGATAAATTACCAGATACATAAATCTTTCTGCAAAACGATCCCATATAACTCAAGTCATAGCACCCTACTCTTAGCTTTGTAAACCTGAATATATGAGATAGAGCTAATAAAAATAACCCCCACAACTGTATCACTGATCAACTTCCACCTCTGTGAGCTGTCTTGGCTGCATGATGAAGGTGGCAGCTATATTATCCAGCCATCGGAATTACAAGGTGAAAACATGAGAGGTAGTATCTCTACAGAGGTTGCACACAGGTTTAAAGGTTTAAGTATCACTACTTGACCCAGTGACATCCATGGCCTTAAATGCCACTGAGAGTTCAGCTAAGAGGAGCTGGAAAAAAGGAGAGGAGCAGGTCCTGTGCTGTTGACTGCCCATGTACAGTGAAAGCCATCAAAGCTGAATCAAGAGAGGATTATAGAGCAGAGGGGCTAAGCACACTGAAGGATTTAGTTCAGAGTGAGGGTAGAGGCAATACCCAGGCATATCTGGGAGCATTGCGGGTGGTTTATTGGTAAGAAATGATAACCAGGCAGCAGATAAGGGACAGAAAGACAGAAATTAATCTGGTAGAAGAGACAGACACAAACATAAAAGAGCATGCAGAAGAACAAGAAGGAAGAATAAAGGCAGGGTGAGCAATTAAACCTTAAGGGACTTCAGGGAGGAATACAGTAGAAGTCCCCATGGGTGCAGGTAGGACAACTAAGGAAGAGTTGCAGAAGACTGGATTTCCAACAGTAAGAGTGCCTCCTTCAGTTAATTGCTGAAGACTTCAAAGACCCATGTTACCATGGCTTCTATACAGGGCTTTATTGCTCAGATGGCAGGCATCTGAGCGGACTCTTCCAGGCTGAGAGCTGATTTTTCTGAGGCAAAATACTTCATGAATCTGAGAATTTATGTCCAGCTAATCTCAATGGTCCTGGGACAAATGGGCCGTGCAGAACAGTGCTTAGCTTGAAGGGGAGAAGGGAGGGTCCAAATACCAAACTCCAGGGGAATAAGGAACATCTGTAGCGGGATGAGATTAGACAATATTTCAAGGCAGAGAGCATGCAGCATTTAACCTCCCTCCCAATCAAAAGAAAAAAATCATTGAAGGAGTGCAAAGAATCATGAATCTGTCCCCCTGTACTGCAGAGCAGCACTATCACAGGCTACAGTTTCACCTAGACCAGGTGGCAGGGTGGCAAAATCGCCATCCCCAGCCCTATGCTGCCCACCTTGCTTTGGGTGGATGCAAACATTTGGTAAGGCAACAAGGCAGATTAGAAGAGTCATCACTTGCCCAATTCAGTTCATCACACAACAACATGAGATGGTGCGGTTGGCACAAGAAAGGACAGTACAGGGACATGTATCGGTGACAGCAGTTGAAAAGGATCATTTTGTTGTTCTCATTAAGACTATATCTAACATTACCAGCCAAAGTCCTGGTGAGTTAATGTTGGCTCCAAGCACTTCCCATTATTTTGCATTCCCTACTCCCCTTGCCCATGGCATCCCAATTTCCCATTACTGCAGACAACAGTTTTAGTCCCAACAAACCTGCGTGTTGGTTTTGTTCTTTGTTGGGACCAGACAGAACAAGAGACAAATATGCCAACCACAGTAGTATGAAGTAGATAGACAGAAGCTCACAAAAGCAACACTAGGGCCCACTTCACTGAAACAACACACAAAAAAAAAACCATTGTAAAGGGAATTAGAACAGTGCTCTCCAACGACATAGGCAGAAATGAGAGTTTTGACAGCAGGAGAAAGCAGTAGACAAGTAGCAAGGGAAAGTGGTGGAGTTTTGAGCAAGGTTCCTAATGCATCAATGGTCTAAGAAAGAAACACCCATTAAATGCCTCAAAGGAATTAGGACATGTTCCTCCAAAAAGGGGACACAGTCAACAACCCAGATGGAATGCCTCTATATGAATGCACACAGCAGGGGCAGCAAGCAGGAGGAGCTGGAAGCCACTGTGCAGCTAGAAAGCTACAACCTACTCACTACCACCAAACCACGGTGGGAAGGATCACACAACTGGCATGCTGCAATCGATGGCTAAAAACTGTTCAGAGCAGACAGGCAAGGAAGGAAGAACAGGTGGTTGCCCTCTATGTTAAAAAAGAAAAGAAAGGATTGAGTCCATAGAGCTGCCTTTGAAAAACAGCACTGAACAGGTTGAGAGTTTATTGGCAAAAGTTAGGGGCCAAGTCAAGAAAGGAAACCTCTTGCTTGGTGTTTACTACAAGCTGCTCAACCAAGGGGAGCTTATTAATGAAGAGTTCTTACTTAACTAGAGGAGGCATCACACTTGCAGGCTCTGATCCTGCTGGGGGACTTCAATCACCCTGACATCTGCTGGAAAAGTGGCACAGCAAGCTGTAAGCAGTCCAGAACACTCTTGGAGGGGATTAAGGATAATTTTTTAATCCAGGTGATAGACAGCAGAGAAAAAGCATTACTGGACCTGTTGCCTACCAACACAGGTGAAGTAATTAGGGATGTCAAGATTGGTGGCAGCCAACAACAAAGGACCTCCTGGTCAAACTAAAGCATAAGATGGACATGCACATGCAACAGAACAAGGGACACACAGCCTGGAAAGAATATAGGGATACTGCCTGGATATGCAGGGATGGGATCAGGAAAACTAAGACACAATTGCAGCTGAATTTGGCACAAGATTCAAATAATGTGAAGGACTTCTACAGGAACATTGGCTAGAAAAGTAAGATTAAAGAAAATGTACCTTCCCTTTATAAATAAGACATGAGAACTAGTGACAACTGATATGGAGAAGGCTGAGGTACTAATTTTTTCTGTCTCAGCTTTTAATGGTAATCTCTCTTCCCACATCTCTCATCCACTGAACCTCAAGGCAGGGACCACAGACTGAAGTCACTCCCATTGTAAGTGAAGATCAAGTTCGAGACCACCTGAGGAACCTGAACACAAATAAATCCATAGGACCCAGTAAGATGTATCCCAGGGTTTTGAGGTAATTGGCTGATGAAGTTGCCAAGCCATTCTAAGTCACACTTGAAAAGTCATGGCAGTCAAACAAATCCTCGGTGACTGGACAAAGGGAAACAATAAAAAGAGTAAACTATCACACTGGAAACTATCAACCAGTGAGCCTCGCCTCTGTACCCAGTAAGATCATGGAATAGATCCTCCTGGAAGACATGTGAAAACACACAGAAGACAGCAAGCCGATGAGAGACATTAAGGGGAAATCCTGCCTGATTAATTCAGTAGCCTTCTATAACAGAGTGATTGCATCAGTCAAAGGAAAAGATGTCATGTACCTGAACTTCTGGAAGAGGCTGTGGAAGCCTGTCCAGAGAAGTTGTGGATGCCTATCATTGGAAGTGTTCAAGCTCAGGTTGGATGGGGCTTTGAGCAACCTGGTCTAGTGAAAGCTATCCCTGCCCATGGCATGGGAGTTGGACTACATGATCTCTAAAGGTTCCTTCCAACCCTTCTATGATTGCAATCCCACAGGCCAGCTCTTGGAGATACAGAGTTTTAAAATTCATATGGACACATGATCTCAAATGCTTGTTTCTAAGTAAAAGAAAGCTACCTCTAGTAAAGAAATGGTACTTTGGCCAAATGTGACAGTCTAGATAAAAATCATAGCACTTGCATGTTTCTATTACTTTGTCATTAGAAAAGCAATAATAGCAACTGCTGGGACATCCATATGTGCTAGGGGACTATATATGCAGACAGCTTGGAATATGGCTCCTAGGAGAAGCACTTCTTCCTTTATGGCTCAAATGACCATTTGGTCTATCAAGGAGAGAGGATAGCCATATCAAACATACCACTTTGTTGACACAGATCTGCCCTTTGAAAGGCAAGTTCTCACACATCCATACACTGCAGAACATTCCTACAGCAACAGGATGCAGCTACCAAATTGTGCAGAGGCCCAGTAATGCATGAAATGCAAGTGCTCAGAGGTCAGACTTTCCTTCAGCTTAGGTGAACAATTCACAGAAACAGGCTTCAAGGCAGCAATAAGAAATCAAAGAAGTAGCATGAACAAAGTCCCCCAGTACCTTGTTTGAGTGAAGAAGCATCTAGACAAAAAAAATATTACAGAGCATCACTTTGAAAGGACTTTATCTATTTTCATGCAAGCTCTAGTTTTTCAGAAAGATACTTTTGTCTCAAGTCTTTTCATTGTTTGACCCAGAAGTTATTTTAGACTTTGCTCACTGAAGTTTCAGCCTCTTAGCAAGACAACCTACTCCTGGTCTAGATAGACATACCATAAATCTCACTTCCCAATGCACTACAAAATACTTCAATGTACTCTAGAATTAAGTTTGTACTAGGTGTTCCAGAGATCAGATTTATCTAGTCAAAGTAAGGTAGGGGAAAAATATCTGAACCAGACAACCTAAACCACAAGCATCATTGCAACAGTCAGAGCTCTTCCAGCAGGGCAAGAAGATACCTTTTTTAAAGGCTCTTCTCCCTCAGTTAACGCCCACAACTATTTCCCCATAAGTAGGTGCATCTTAACTATGATTAGTTTTCTGTATGTAGGAAGCACTACAAAGTCACTCCCTGCTATGCCAGTTCTGCCTACTAGTGATTAAATGCACATAGGGAGAGAGAACAAGCAGAAAGTTCCAGAGGTTGTAGGCAGCACAGCAGGCTGGTAATATCCTTCTGCCCTCAGAGGAGGGGCAAGAGCTGGTACATTGTTCAGCCTACATGAACAGCAAATTAAAGCCTTGATCTTGCCTGGGCTTAATGAAGCAAATACTCCTGTTTCCTTTTTTGGATGGAATACTTTTCAAGTTAAAATTTTCCATTTTGGCTAACAATGAGAAAACAAAAGTCTATGCAGTTTATGCAGAATGCAGTCTCCCAGGGAGCAAACTTAAAACTTTAGTGTCAATGTAGTTTTTTTGTTTGTTGGGTTGTTTGGGTTTTTTTGCATCCTGCAGGAGATGGTTCTGTCATTCCAGAACACTCCTTGCAAACACTCAATTGACACCAAAAATCATGTAGCATAAAGGAGGCTTTGGGACTTCCACAATGAACCTGCAAAATGCAAGAACTCTAGAAGCTTCACGTAAGTTACCAAAAAAGAAAACCACACACCACCAAAAACACCCCAACACCACTACCACAAACTTTGAGGTTAACAAGCAATAAAATACCGTAGACTAGGCTCTTATTCAATCCCATTTGTCTGTAGCCATACCCATGCGCTCCTTTTTCACAGAAACACACTGAATTACAGAATGGTTGAGGGTGAAGGGACCTCTGTACATCTCCCGGCACAACCCCTCTGTTTTGAGAATACCCATGTCTTCTGGCCAACCTGCAGCTTTACTCTGCTGGTGACTGGTCAACCCTCACAGTAAAAAAAGCATTTCCTGATGTTCAGAGGGAACTTCTCACATCTCAGTTTGTGCCCGCTTCACAGAGGGGCTAAAGAATCACACCTAATTGTGTGCGAGCAGCCATGACAAAATAAGTCATTAGAGTGCAAAATGGAATAGAAGACCTTTTAATCAAAAAAAGTTTAAAAAAAAAAACAACCCACAAACATTTACATGGTACAGGTTGAAGCCTCACTACGTCACAACTAAATCACACCACTTTTCCTTGCAAGCAACAATTCTGCAACTACTTAGTTTCTAAACATTTGGTTTAGTATGCTATTTACTGAACAGCTAGAAATTTTAGCTGCTGCTCTACTGTCTGAGCAATTTACATTTTGATCTATATCCCAAGCTGAAAGCTGCTTTAAGGACAAGTCTTCATTGCCTGGTCCCAATTTCACTTTTCTCTGAATTAATTCACCTTTCTACTTCAAATTTTATTCAAATAAATGTCAGCTGTAATCCTGGTATCCCACTTGACAGATTAAGGGCCCTGTTTTCAGTGTCCTTGAAAAGGAAAAGCAACCACTAAGGCAAATCAGGTCAACAAGCAGCATCCTAAGAGGAAAAATACTTGAGGAGAGTTAAGATAAACCAAAGACCAAATCCAATCTCCTTCATACGCTAATCATTTCTTCCAGGTGAAGTTTGGAGGCAAAAATCGTGGTGGAAGTCAGGTGATAGATTGCACGTGGTTTTAGCTACATGGCTATCAGAACACATTATTTGCCAATGCACTAAAATCCAACACCAAAAAAGCAACATAAACTGGAGTCTTAAAAGTTTCTTCGAATCTGTTCTGGATTTACCATTTTTCTGAAACAGAAAGGGTACAAGCACAATCAAAAACAGTTTCTCTCTTTAGCACCAGAGGTGCATGTATTAAACAGAGTCAAGCCCTAGCAGCAGCTCTCAACCCCACCATTCAGTGAGGTGAGCACAAGAAGGGAAAGACAAAAAAAAAAAAAAAGACCAAAGAAAAAAAACAAAACACCAGAGCAAGAAACACACACACAACCACCAAAACAACACATGTCACAATCCAAGAGCACAGCCTTTTTCAGAGGTGAGCTTCAGTGCCTACCAGCTTTCAACAGTATGCAAGTTGGGGATGGTATCTTAGTCATGCACACTATGGAACACACAGTAACAATTTGAAGTGATTAAGAGATGGAAGTCTTAAGATTAAAGAAACCCCAACATGCCAAATAACTTTTGCATATTTTACATAAAACTTGAACTTTGTGCCAATTTTGTAAACTTATGAGCCAACAGCATAGTTACCAAATATTTAAGAAACACAAGGAGTACATGAAATCTTAGGGATAACAAGCTGATCAGTCTATGAAATTGCGTCTAAAGCTACAGGTTGGCCAAAAGACATGGGTATTCTCAAAAAAAAATCCAGTTCTGAACATCAGGGAGCTAAGAATACATTAAGTTCAAGAAGATTTAGAACTCTCAATTGACTAACTAGCAACACTGTATGTTTCAGTTTCAGAAACTCCCCCAGCCACTATCATAGACCACATTATTATGTAAAACTGTCACATTGCTTTCTATTCTTAAGGGACAGAGCTATATCCATTTGTTCTCCAGTGCCAGAACTGCTCACTGCCATGCCCTGTTGATACAGAGCTGTGCAAGTCTTATCCCATTTAGCATTAGGTCCTTGACAAGCAAATACTCTACACTGCAAAAATCCCACAATCTGTCACATAAGATATCATCACTATTGAGGGTCTCAAACTAGTGAAGCATGAATGTTAGATCATTCTGAGTGGGTTTCTCTCCTGGGTCACACCTGTGTCCTGCACCAGCCTTGTACAAGAAAATAAAACCAAGTTGTGGCAGCCAGTTCCTCCTGGCTCCCTTGCCATACAAGGTCAGTATCCAATTCCATAGCTAGCTCCAAAGAACGGTGCCTAACCAAGGAATTAATTAGTGCTGCTTGCCTGGACAAGACATCAGCAAAACATGAAGACTGCACATTGCAGCATGAACAGCAGGATTCACATCAGACACTTCAGTCTTTTCTCAAAAGGAATAGCTTTGTCTAAGAAGTGTAGTGCATTTGTATAAACATAGAAAAACAATAACTGGAGCACAGGAGCCTACGTTCATCAAAAGTCCTACCTGTGTGAAAAACTGAAGTGAAGAACAGAATAAGGGGCAAGCACCCAGTATTTTCACTAGGCTTCAGTCACCTGTAGTTCATTTTGTACACTTGGTTGGAAAGACCAACCATCAGAAGTGAGACACCTCTTTGTTCACTATATGACAAATATTTAATTGCCTGCACATTTTTACATGCAAGACCTCTATATCCTACAATAATACCTTAATCAATGCTCTCCATTAGACTAAGTAAACATCCGAGAACTCAGCTAGAATTGGTCCCACTAATTTATGCCTTAACAACCATAGATATATCTAGATAAGGTTTTTAAACCACATATGAACTGCATTAAGACCACATGGTTCCTCTGAGAAGCTAAAAGTAGATATTGCTACAGTAATTGCAAGCATAGTTCCATAAGATTATTTCTGCAAGAGATTTAAAAAGCCACTATAAACTGATATTGAACACCTGAAAGCAGTTTCAGTGTCTGCAAGAGCAGCAGCTGTTCCATTACTTTGTTCTGTATAACATGCTACTTCCTCTTCCCCTCCCTCTCAATTTGCTAATAATTAACATCAGTACTTTTGAAGACCTGACTTACCATAAAGGCCCTACAGCAAGTTATTCGAATAGTCTTTTGCATATTATAATACCACCTCTTTTGCTTCAAGATTCTGATTTAATCAACATTTGTAAAGAAATATCATAAAATAAATTAGTCCTTTCTTGTCCTCCACAGATTCTGCTGTGCCAAGCTGCCAAATAAGGCAAGAAGAGCAGTTTTCTTGATACCTGAATTTTAGGAAAGAAGAAATAGAACTGTGAAAAAGTCTAAAAACCACAGATAGGTTGTAATGTATTAACTGTCAATACAGTTCAAACCTAACGGAAAGATAAATGGCTTCCAAAATAAATACAGTGTATGAAACCTCAGACAAGACAATCCTTCTCAACCTATTTTCATGGAGTTGAATTCCAGTCAGCTTTTAGCAATACAAATACCATAATGTAAATAAGGACTTAAGGACTGTAAGCAACACAGTAACATGACAGGTTTTACAAGCCTTCAGCACCACTAGCTCCAGATAGGAAAACAGTAAGCCATTTTATTGGCAAAATTCTCACACAAATCTCCTCACCTGAAGTAGGGCTCAATTTTGCCCAATTTGCACAAAACATCATCCTGCCTGCTATTAAGTTTACTGTTGATTTTGTTTCTCAAGAGGATTTAACCTCAGGATTAATCCAGCTCAATGCTCGGTCCTCTCACAAAAACGCTGTGTTAGGGCACTTCCACCTTGAGTCCATGATCCACTCATTTCAAGGCTCCTGGCCCGCAGAGACCTTTGGCAGGCACACGTAGGCGACTGACACTGCTCACAGAGATTTTCTTCTTAAAGCATCAATTAGATCTACATGTGCACAGATGCAAAATGTCAGTAGAAAGGATTCCCTGGAGCCTTTACAGCAAACAACCCCAACTCGCTCTGGCACCTTTTCCCATAACAACAGCTCCTATAGACTGCACTGCATCAATACGCCTGCCTGCCTGGAATTTTTATCCTATGGTTGCTATCATGCAAGCTTCATTTGAGAAAGACCCCATAAAGAAACAGTATAAGTACACTTAAGCATATTAGGTCTTTGAGACACTAGATATGCACTGGATTTAAAACCATTTGCTACTCAAAGCAGCAGGGTTACACACACACGCTGTCACTCACAGAGCAGAAACAGACCAAAGGAATGCACAACCTGAACAGCCTGATAAGTCTCCTTCCTCAACAACAGATATGGCTTTGATCAGTAAGAATTTGAGTAATAAATATTGTTAAGAATAGCTGATAATGCAAAATTATGATAATGATGGACAGTTAATAGGTAGATGCTGTTAACCAGGACTGCTTGGCCTTGAGCATATCAAGTCACAAGGTTCCTTGCTTTGTATATCAATGTTAACTGCAACCTACAGCCAGGATGGTTCCCCCACTGTAGGGATTAATTTGTGTCTGCCTAATGGAGCAAAACTCACCTTTCTGGTACACAAGAACAATCCAGAGTTCTTTAGTTTAGACTGTCCTGCAGCTTAAGAAAGTTCAAATACAAGTCATTGTCTTCCCATTGCATTTAGGAGCAGTTAGTAGCAGTACTAACTCCAACTCTGCAGTTCAAGAGTGGAAGCAGGAATATTAACAATATTTAAGAATCTTCTGATATAAACAGCAGCAATAGTTAAACAATTTTACAATAAATATTTTTAAGTACTCACTTGACAGCATTTTCCAATGATCTTACAAGCCTCTGAATACCAGATTCCTGGGATGCCTCTTGGAATCTAAGCTTCCTTCTAGAACACCAGTTCTCCAGCAGAGTCTTGGGGAATTCAGTACATCTCTCCAACAAATAATGTGCATAAGCAGCTCCCAGTGTACCTCAATTACCAATATCCTCCTCTAATACTTACTAAGAAGCTACTAGTCTTCTTACAGGCTTCTGTCAATCCAGCAGCTAAATCTATAACCACTGTATTAATTTTTCAGTTAAGTCGCTAAAGCTGCTCCCCCATACCTCACCCCACCCAATACTCTAGAACTGCACAATTTTACTCTTTGATAGCACTTCCAGTGATTTTTAAAATGATTTTTCAGATAGCAAAATCAGACACAGCTTAACTTTTAGAGCAAGACAGTTCCTCTGCTTTAAGCATTCTAAAGCCTCAAAAAATATAAATTATAATAATTGTGTTGTACATGCCTTCTTTGCAAGGTGATTAAACAGTCAAGCATTTTAGTGATTGGACAAACTACCATTTCTACAATGCCTTTAAGGTTTAGTGTGCACTAGTTCTATCCATGAAATACCTTTCACAGATTTTTTTTTTTTAATCACGACAAAAGATTTATCTGCCCAGCAGGAAGGGGCCATCATATTGCCTCCACGTATTTCATCCTAAAGATATGTAATAGCACAAGGCAATAGCTAATGAATTTCTCTCCTTTCCTGGTCATGAGGCAGCACAGCAGGGTGAGCAACGTTGTGACATGTTAACAAAGAGACATTTACATGAACAGTGATCCCTACACTAAGGGCAGGACCTGTACGTTAGAAAACCTGCTAGCTTGAAGTCCTAGTTTGCCTGCTTTCAAGTGCAAAAAGGGTAATGGAAAAAAATCAACTTCCACAAAGTTCTCTTGTCAAAGACAGAGACAAATGCCCCTTGACATTGCCATTAGAGATCGCTTCATAGCGCCAAGAGAGTAAATTTATCATACCACAGAATCTTTGCAGGAAGTTTTATAGCTAGCCCAGCAGAAGCCAGTAAAAACACTGGACTAATGTCATATTAAAGAATTCCTGATGGATCCTTAGCACTGTGTGGACTAAAAGTAATTTTAAAAGAACTTTTACAGATTTGTACAATGTTGAAGGGTGCTTTTCAGTACTTAGATTTTTTTTATTTCCCCTAAAATTACCAAAGTACCCTGTATGTTCAGATCCATAAATCATGGCATCACCACAGAAGATGCCCAGGCTTTAAGGATGCCCTTAAAAACTAGGCAGATATATGACACCTGAGATCACTTTTAGGCTAGCAGTCCTATTGTTCTCACAACACTAAACTGGAGATCCACCTAAAGAAAAAAAAAATTCTGCAGGAACAACTACAGCCTCTGCAGAAACACACACGGTGGAGGACAAAGCAAATCCGGACAGACCACATAAGCAAAGCTTTTGTACAGTTAATTTTAGCCCCCTTTTTTTTTTTTCTCAACAAAAAAAACCTGTGTGTTGCACACACAGTTTTAAAGGACTTGTTACCACTCAGGAAATACCTTGGAGCTACTCCCATTCAATTCAGTGCTCAGCAACCAGAAAACCAAAACAGAAAGAACATTAAGTTATCCTATAAATCTACTACACCCAGTTTTGATGTCTATACTCCCCATACCAACCCTTTACCCTTTAAAAAGAAAGAAGAAAAAGACAAAAATACCAGAACATTCAACAGGATAACCAGACAGCAAACTACGTTTTACAGTTTGGAAAAGGGAAATTTGAGGGATGAAAAGATAGAGATCTATAAAGTCACAAAGGATATGCAGAGTGCAAACAGAAATGACTGTTCAATATTTCACAGAAAAGAACTAAATGGCTTCCAATAAAAGTCATCAAAAATAATGTTTTAAAGAAAAGGAAGGGTTGTTTTCATCCTGCAAGACTATTAAATTATAAAATTCTCTTGTCACAGAACATCTTCAAAGCCGAAAGTATAGCAACAGTTAAGAAGCTATTAGATCTATCTTTCAAGAATTTTGTAGACCAATGGCTATACGCAGTCCAGATGTGCCCTCTACTTTCTCAAGTTCCTAAATTGCTGAGTGCCATGAGAAAGAAGGATACACTCAAACCATTCATAGTCTCTGTGCATCTGCTACACGGCAAAGGTGGAAAAGAGGGCAACATGGATGGATCTTTGGTCTGACTGCAGTAGACACTTTCAGATGAAGAAACAGATCATCCCTTCTCCCCAGCCCAACCTGCAGAACTGTCACTAGCCTGACTTCACCACATTCCTCCAAACACACTTTACAGTGTTGACCATTCATTCATTATTCCATGAGCAAATGCAACACTGAGGAACAAAACTACTTTTCATTAGCTCTAGAAGCAGTCCACAGACAATGAAAATGCATCTTCCTGACAGATAAAGCAATCCTAGAAGCCATAAATACCAGAGAACACTATCTAACAATTGGTTTTAATGCTTCAATGCATTTACTCCAAAAATTGATTATACATAGCAAACAACACTCAAATAGATTCAATTACTTAGCAACTAAGCAAATCCATAGTGGCTAAATATATTGTAAGAAATGGTCAGCAAACCAGCTGAGCATTGCTTACCACCCTCCATGATCTCCTACATTTACAGACCCAGAACAACTGCCACCTAAAAGAGCCACAGCCCTTATTCCTCCCAAACTCAGCACATTTGCGTTCTGTCCCTTTAAGCTCCTACACTGTCATGACTGTAATATGCAACCAGTAAATCAGAAGCACAAGAAATCGTATCAGTCACTTGCTATCTTACAGTTTCCTGGAGATTGTGCATAGTCTGAGGAGTTTTCATCAGTTTATCTACACTTCTGTATTTCCACATAAGCTCCCCACTGGCAGGGTGCACACCTATTGGCCAAACTCAGCTGTACAGCTCAGCACTTATGGTACTTTTACCATAAACACACACACACAAGGCTACTATTAGACACAAGACCATTCTATAGTTGCAGTGTAACCACTAACTAGGTTTTGCTGGTCTTCCCACTCTATTTCAATGCTTTGAGTTTTCCTCCAGAAAAATTAGTATTCATAAACGTGCTGCATCTCTGCACCCCGCTAAATTATCTCTTTGCTCCTTTTTGACCTGTAAAGTGGCCAGAAGAACAGTGTTTTATGTTAGATATGATAAAAGATATAGAATGAGGTGGCACAAAGAAGGGAAGGAGAAAAGATAAACTGGAAAACTCTGCCATTACTTCATTTGGAAGAAGCAGCCAAGAACAGGTAGCCAAAAATGAGGCTAGATGACTAATTCCTACACAGACTGTTGCTTTGCAGGCAGATATCCAAGTTCAGCAATAAATTCTAGCTTATGCCAGGATTTCCAGAGACTTTATTCTTCAATTAATGCTTTTTAAAAAGCATGCTTTGCTTGTTTAAAAAGGCACACTCTAAGAATGTAATTGATATTTTCTTTTTTACAGGTCAATTTCATCCATCATATCTGCTGTACAGTTTACAATTAAGGTGTAAATAGCAATACTGCACCATATATTCTACAAAGCTATTCAAGTACTCCTACTCCGAATTTGTGTCCTAAGCAATCACAGTTCCATTATTCCTGTGTACAATGTGCTCCCTCAAAAGACTTTGAGAGAAAAGTTGAAGACCTTAATATCAAATAAAAATTACATACAAAACCTGAAAAGAAACAGAAACTTGCTAAAGACAGCTGAACATTCTTGCCCACTAGATGTAAATTGCAAACAAACTCACTGCAAATAAGGAAGAATAGACTTCTTTGTCTATACTCATGTCCTAGCAATTTTATGGAATCAACCAAATCCCAAAGAAGCATCATACTACAGCACATGAATTCTAGCGACTTGTGATGCTCCCTTCAGTAATAACTCTTGCATTGACAGACCAAATGTTTGATTGAAGTACAACATACATAAATATCTGTAAACTGTGCACAACAGCATCAGGCTGGCTTTTTTAAAAAATATTTTATTTTAAACAAGAAGTTGACAGACTCTGATCTGCCTGCAAGTATCTTTGCAAGAAGAACTGCACCTAGTCCTGCAGCCCTGCTCAGTGCTTCCAAGGAACCCTATAACTCCAGTGGAGAGCAGAAGAGCTTTGGGATTTGACCAGTACCACATGCTGAATATTTTATGTATATAGATCATCCCCTTAGTCTAACAGCTAACATTTAAAGTCATATATCTAACCTGTGCCTGGAACACAGAATGAAGTTCTGTGTAATACAAGCTCATAAACCTGATTCTGTACTTGACTGCACCAAGCCCACAGCTTCTTGCTGAATTAGAGTATACCATTAAAGATATCATCAGTTTTATGATTCAATCACCTGCAAATGCAAAGGTCCTCTGCTGCACTCCCTTCTGCTTTACGAGAAGGATTTAAAAGTCTGAGCAAGACTAATTTTTTCCAAAGCAAACAAACCCAGTCCTGCTTTACAGGTGTGAAGGAGTCCTTTACTGTCAACCTTATACAATTTCATTGGTATTTTCTGCCAGCAGTTCCCAAAGCCAAACATTCTGGCAATGAATAGATCAAATTTAAGTCACACACAAATTCCAGTTAATGACTGGAATTAAGATTACTTTTCATTCACCATTGCCACCACAGACTGTTACTGGGACCTACTATATCAACAGATCTCTTCCCAGAGTACTGCTGCATACTATACTCAGTAACTTCTGAAGAATATTCTTCATGTGTTTTACATGCACACAGAGATTAAATGAATGAACTCCATCATGTCCCTTGGAAAAAGAAGACAGACTAAAAAAAAAAAAAAAAAAAATGTATTTTGGGGTTTCCTCCAGTTTTCTTTCCCTCAATTTTTGTTTTTTTGGGTTTGATTTTTTTCTGGGGTTGTTTGGGGTTTTTTTAAGTATTGCAAAAAAGCTAATGTAAGAACTTGTCCTGTAAGTTTTGCAGCTTTCTCTGTAGAAATTTTATGTAATAAGTCTTTAAGCAAATAGACATTATCTGAAATTCTGAAAATTGTGTCTTGGTATCTGGATAACATACAGAACAACTCTGATGTTCGTAATCTGTTCGTAATCTTAACTGAGGTTCCTAAAAAAAAGTTTTAGCAAAAAAAACCAACCCACAACTAATCACACTTTCCTTTCTGTGTTTGATAAAAAGCACAATGGTGAGCAGAACCTTTTATTCAAGTTAGTAGATGCAAGAAGAACCATAACTGATAAATAGGTTTAAGGAACTGATCTGAGTGTAAAAAAAAAAGTCCCACTTAGAAAAAAAGTAATACTAAGTACACTAAAAAAAACCCATAAAAAGTAAGACATACTCACTGAAAAGCTCTTTATACATTCTAGAGATATTTAAAATGATTGAAGTGTTCCATTTAATTTGAAATTGCTTTGGCTTTAGGCTACAGCACATACACTGAAGATAAATAAACACTGTGAACAATGGTGTCCTGTAACTTGTATTTGAAAGCTCTAAAGGTCTAATGAGATGTTCCCCATACTGTACAGAATGAAAGGTTAACCATCTTCCTAACCACTCAGCCAGGAGAGCAGCCCAAAAGCAAAGACTGTACCTAGTAAAGCTAGTTTTCTTGAGAGCGATGAAGACAAACTACCATATTCAGATTTTGAACACTGTAATTTAACAGACAAGGAGACTTTACCCAACCCCCCAAGATTAGTTTTTGAAATCCAAGTTCAGCAAAGTCCACATTACATACCATAAAAAAGTTAGTCTTAAATGACTATCACTATACCTACCTGCTGGTTTAAAAGAAGTTAGCTTTTAAGAACAAACAATACCTTTCATTTCAAGTCCAGCAAATTAACAATTACAACTGCACAAAACATACCTGGTACAGTTTCAGTATAAGAAACAACAAGACACTTACCAATACACACATCTATCTTCCCCTTGATAGCAGCTTCATGCAAAGGAGTGTAGTTCCAATTGTCTCTAGCATTTGGGTCTGCTCCTTGGCACAGTAACAGACTAACCACTTCAGCATGACCAAAAGAGCAGGCGTTGTGAAGGGGTATCAACCCTCCATCGTCACGAGCATGAACATTGGCTCCCGTCTGTAGCAAGTGCTCTACAACATCCTTCCTTCCAAAACCTGTAAGAGAACATATTTCTGTTCCTTTATCCAGTAAAACAACATGATTTCGTATTTGAAACTGTTCAGTCTTACTCCAGTATACAGACATTAAATGATATTATTCATGCCCCTCTTATACTTTTTGGTTGATTTCACCATAAAGTGGGACTATATTCACCTGTTCAAAGAACAGCTGGTAGATTTGCTTACACTCATGTCAGAGGTGAACAGTGCTGTATTGCAACCAGCCTGACTGGCTGCCACTCCTGAAGTTCTGCAAGAAGTTTGCCATTCATTTTCAAGAAAAGCTTTTTATGATTTTTAAAATTTTAGTATAATCTGTATGTATCTAAAGCAAGCATCTTACTATCTCTTGATGTAAGTCTTCCTCTTGGAGAAGACCTCACATTAATAAACACTGAAGGGCACTGTCAGCGCTCAAGCAGAACCATCTCATTTCAATCCAAACTACATTTTTGCTCTTTTTTAAAGTGTGACTACCTCCAACTGACAAACTGACAGAGAGACCAAGTAATCTACAAGTAGAACTGAAACCTCAGCTTGAAAATAGTACCTCAGGAAGGTCCCAGCCTAGGAACACAGCCTCTGTTATGGCCAGGGAAAATATCACCATAAAGCCAGCATCAATAAACTAATAGGCTTCAAAATCCTGCATGTCAGGCCCTGACACCTTAAAGAGCTTGCTGTCTGTGATGAACATGGAAAGGTCCTAAAGCCCATATGTGCTTCCTTTTGCCCCAAAAGCCTTAGAGCAGCAGCCTCCAAACTTTTTTGACTGTGCATCCCTACCAGTAAAAAAGTTTTTGAACACACATGCCCAACATATGTATATTTATAAATATCATATACGTGTACTACAGTACTATTATGTAGATACTTCATTTTTGTGCATGTGTGTATCTTGCACACTCCACTTTGGAGACCGCTGCCTTAGAGGACAGGAATAAAATCAGGTATCAGGCTCAAGTGGTACAGTTTGAACTAAAACACAAGTGTTAATTTTTGTACTAGGTCGCATCTCAAAGGTTGGACTGCATTTTTTACAAGCCTCAGGGCTAAAAGCAGCATCACTGGAATTTTTAAAAGTCATTGTGTCTCCTGGTAATCATGAATACCAATCATCTTAAGTATGAAGAATCCCACATATACAAAATATGTTTATGAAACAGCTGAATTAAATGCTGCAGCAAGTGAAATTCCATCGCAGTGGTGATAACTGGCAGCACACAGACTCTATTAACTCCACAGATCACGGGTTGAAAATCCTTCCAGAAGGCAAATACAAAGCTCAAGGGAAGCAACAAAGAACCTGTTGGTTCTCCCCCAGGTGACTATTTAACTGGGCTACAGCAAAATGTTGCTAAAACACTGTCAGAAACTTTCAAGAGTCAGTAGCCTGTGTGACAGGCAGCAACTCATGCATGAAGACTTCACAAATCAGAACTTTTTACCCCAGAGTTGCAGTCCCTGGATGGTACCTCCATTTCTATGAGTTAAGCCCCTTTTTTGCCAGAGGAGTGCCCTAGTTACAGCTATCCAGACCTACAGTGCAGAATTAACATGCTTTTACCCCCACAGTCCATACAGTGAGATCTCTAAACCAGATCTATCAGCTTTGCATCCACACTAGCTTATCCAGTTAAGGCTAACATTCTATCTCGACATCCTGCTTTCAGTCGAGCTGCAGGAATTTACACTGTCTCCTCAGTGAAGCACAGTCTTCCAACACCCTTTCTTAAAGGACAGAAGTCTTCTAGAAGCTGACTATGTTTAAGGCAGGCAGGGCCAGAACAAAAAGCCCCTTTACCAAGGCTTATCATGGTTTGAGAGTTTTGATGACTGCCTAACAATATCTTTATTTCTGCCTAAATAAGTATTTTTCTGTGAGACACAAGCAAGCAGGTAGAAGAACAACCTGGGGAAGCCATCATAGATATGCACACAGATGCTCAGATGCTGCAATTCAGCCCGTAGAAGTTCTCACCTTGGTAAATCCCACAGGGTAACGTAGCTCAAAGGCTCCAGTTAACAAACACAGCCTGGTTACTTTTGGATTGCTCTAAGGATTCCCCTTCCCCTCTGCACAGAGCCCTCAGCTGCTTGCAGCATAGATGATGGACCACCACAAATTACAAGATCACACTCTGAGCAGATACCAAAATGGGCTTTCTTTACTACATGGGACTAAACAGCAGTTCAGCAGCTGCTCCACAAGCTGCTGAGCCACACCAGCTGCAGGGAGGGGAACCACAACCAGACTGGCACCCCACTCAGCAATCCAATTTTAGCCCATCGCTGCAGATGAGTCAAAGCTTTCTGGTACATGATATACCCCATCACTTCATGTTAGATATTACACTGCAGAAATGGAAGCGTGCAAATCAAAACTGGTATTATTAAAACTGATACTTATTTGTCACGACAAAACTGTTACCAAAAGACACATTTTTCTTAACTGAACTGTCAGCAAAGCCACTGCCACTGTAAATCACTGCAGCTTCTAGCAGGAAAAATGATTTGTTTGTTTATTTACATTATAAAACGGTTCAGGAACATCACCTGTAAGACTTCAAATAGAAAATGACATCTTAAGTGGGTACAACACAAACAAAGGGTATCTGGTCCCATAGCAATGCTAACAGGCCTGGGGCATAAATACCAAGAAGCAAGTCCTCAAGGTTCCTATGTTTGTACTGTTCATTTGAGTGGCAAAAGAAAATTAAGCAAGACAACTAAACAGTAAATCAATAGATATTATTAGCTTTTAGTTTTTATAGAATGAACTATTAAAAATAGTGCTGAAACTGCGTGAGCACTTGTTTTATACCTATTTCTTATCTCTTAAGGAAAAACAGCCTGACAGTGCCTGAAAACCCAGATTCCTTTCTAAGTTGTTTAGTGTTGGGATTTTTCAGGACTACACACATACTTCAAGATATTGCTGGACATAGATTCATTGACAATGATAGCTCTGGAAATGCCAGCATTAAACACTTTACAGTTTTAGGTGAATTAGCTCTTCTGTTCAGTCCTCAAAAAGCACAGTAAAAACTACTGTGATTTTATCCCACCAGATCACCCATCTTTCAGAGAAAAAAGTAATCAATTATAAGAACAGCTTGCCCTATGACCACCACAAGCAAACCTGTAAAAACTCAAATTAACAAAGTACCAGAAAGTTTTAAACAATCACATGACCCAATGTGACAATGCAGTAATAATTAGTGAAACTCCTCCAGTATCAAAGTCACCTTTTGTAAAAAAAAAAAAAAAAAAAAAATCACATACCAAACCATTTGTGACAGATGAAGCACATATAATTAAATTGAAACTGAAGAAACTGATGTGATGTCATTGAAGATGACTTTAAAAATCCCACAGTATTTTCAGGGCAACTTTAATTTACAAAGTCTAAAAAAGCCTACCCAAGAAAGGACCTGTAATCAAAGATCCCAAAACAATCAGATAGAAGGTTCATGCAGAAAACACCCAAAACCCAGGTAACTACGGAGGAGAGTCACATTTAAAGGCCCAGCATGAAAGCTAGTTTTGATAAGATTCACCTGCCAGATCCCAGAGCACCTTCAGGGGCAGAGTCCCTTATTAGTTTACGCTACTTCACATAGGTAGAAAGCAGCTTTGCCCTCACTTTAGCTTTTTTACATAATTTAGAAGTTTCAGGCAAGTCAGTGTACCTCAGGAAACATGTTGTCCAGGAGAGAAAGGAAGTAGTAATCCCATTATAAACAAGGCAGTAGCAAGAGAACATGTGAAGTTTAACGGTGAAACCCTCGTCAGTCAAACCAAAGAAAAAGCAAAATTTCAGTGACTGACAGGCTCTTCTTTATCTAGTCATCTCACAGAAACAATTGAAGACTAAGGCTTGGTGAAAGGCAGGAGATGGACATATCGAGGACAGCTTTACACAAGTCAAGACACAGGTAGACAACTGAGAGAAAATATCATTTAACTAGTTCTTTGCCAGTGCTGTGTTCTTACCTTTTTTCAAATTATGCTTGTCACTTTAAGCTGAAAGTGAGGGAAAAAAGGCCATAGGTAGCTAGTAGCTTGAAAATTAAGCTAAATAAAACTTGTAAATGCTGTAAGACAACACAGCATACAGAGGCACCACCAAATGCTTAATACTACTGCCAAGGTCTCTCCTGCTTCCCTTTCACACCCTGCTCTCAGCCCACAAGCTTGTCCTGTCCCATCTCTTCTTGTGGCATTGAACCTACGACAAGAGACAACAGGGTGAACAGACTGAAGGACTGATGAGGGAAGTGATACAAGGAAAGCAACAGGAGCATCGGTTGATACCCTCTGTTATATGCTCCAATTAGGGCTTCTCTGTTAAACCTGCATTCAGTTTGCTCTTAATTACTTAATTACTAACACTCCCAGAAGTCACATAATTCACTGCCCAACTTCAAGACTCTTTTTCAGAATGTCTGGCAAAAAAACCCAACCAAATAAATATATGGATTTCCCACTGGAATTGGAAAAATGCTTTCCCCAGTGAGTACAACACATGGAGTAGCTGGTTTGATCAGTTTAAGCCCAGCTGTACTGTTTCAAACACTGCCCAATTAACATCACTTGATCACAATGTAGCAATAAACCCCTCCAAATGCCAATTCCAACATCTGCAAAGCTACTGTTATGTGAAGTTTAATTTATCACATGGAAGGCTTACAACTTCCAGGAGTTTTACTCTTTTTACCTGCTCCCTCTTAAGAGCACGCTGGCTCCAAAAGGAGTTAAATTTTACCAAAGAGTATAATCACAGGTTAAGCATACCTACAGGTTTTACTGTGATCTTAGGCAAACAGGAAAGATGCTCTTACGAAATGTAACCCCACTTGTTAGAGCACTAAACATAGCCCAGATGAGCATACAAGCCCTTGAAGTGGAGATGTGCACATCTTAGAGACACACGACCTTTTGAGAATCCTTTTAAACTGTAAGCAAAGGGTGGAAGAAGTTCAAGCAAAGTCATTGTATGTCCTTGCTCTAATACTGCACACTCCGAGACTAGATTTTTCCCCAAGACAGGTCTTCCAAACGCCACCAGCACTTCTCCCACTTCACTAGACAGAACACAGTTAAACTGAGTGATTTAACTAAGTAAACTGAGGAACCTTCCAGCTGGAAAAAAGGGCATCTGGTTCAGTACTACTGAAGGTCTGAGATTTCGCATTTATGTTCTCTTGTAAATTCCTTCAAAGGATTTTAAATGGCAAGGAGATACAATATATTGTACAAAGGATTGCAAGAGCATTCAAGAGAACAAGTTACCAGTCACAAAGAAAGCAAACTGAAGCTTCCTAGGAAGTAATATGCTTGTGACACTTAAAGAGTTCATGTACTACAAATGCTGCAAAAACATAAAAGAAAGAATTCCAAAGTCAAGGGCAGTAATTTATCAATTCATCTTTTTACATTAAAAAGTCTGTGTTTTGCAGGCTCTAAGCCTATAAGCCTGCCAGGACATTTCCTAATTGACTACATAATCTGCACTCTTCATTCTACCCATATGAATCCATCTGAAAGTTATTACCCCTGCTTTAAATTGCACAAGGCAAAATTAACCAGTGACTTAGCTTTACAAACAACTGTTTGAGTAAGGTCAGACTTCTCTTCCTTAGCAAGGATTTATCAGACAACCATGATAAAATGAGTCAGAGTACTGTAAGAATGGTATCTCAAGCAAGGCTTCCCAGGCCAATTTAAATTAATCTGTTGTACATTGCATCGTAGGTGGAGTGGTCAATTCAGGTATCTCTGCATAGAGTGGAAGTGTGTAATAAGTTGCCAACTACTTCTTGCTCCTTCCTGGCTCTCCCTCAAGAAACACTCAGTAGCCAGTTATATTAGTTCTACCTCCTCGATTGCTTATCTCAGACACGTTGAAGAAGCTGGCATTTTTATGAGTAACAACTTGCTTGTTGACAAATCAGCTTGATCAGCTCTCTTCTTAAACTCTGACCACTGACTATTTTCCAAACCAAGCAAGATTCCTTCGCCTTCAGCATTAAAGGCATACTCCATAAATTTTCAAAAAAATAGTTACATATGTTAGCTTTCATAAAAAAATTTCACTTCCAACAGTTTTTACTTGTTATTTCATGCTTACACAAGACTATTTTCCCTAAATAGCTTTTTGACATTGCTACAGACCCAAGCAGAAAGAAAACAACGAGTATCACTGATGGTCTAACAAGTCACTTTAAATCAGGTTTCTCCAAGCCTGATTTTGGGCTAATACCACCAGAGCACTTTATCTTGTGATCCTAACTCCATACCTTGCAAAGGCCACACTGGAAACCTCTTCCTCTACAGAAGTGGGCATTGAGCCACAGTTCAGCAATTACTACTGGTACTCTCTATATCCTTGGGTTAAACACCAGAAAGAGAATAACTTTAAAGCTAAAAGAACGTGTTGCCTACAAACTTGAGGGGCTAACTTCACTTGCAAAGGAAAAGCTGAACACACACACACACACACACATCCTAAAGACATTCAGAATTTCCAGAGAGGCTCTGCTAGAATAACAGCCCAGTTGGACGATTAAAGGAAAATGACCTTTTGTTCAACCTCTTCCTGCTTGACAAGAGAGGCCTCTATCAGCTTGATATGGCCTCAGTATTACTTTCTGCTTTATTAACAGCTAACCAAAGCAGGTCAGATTTATGCAGCACATTAGCTGACATTTTAGAGCTGAAGAATGGACTTCCCTTCATTCAGTTCAATTGACAATTCAGATATCCCAGATAAAGAAAATCTGGATAACACTGTTGCTTCAACTTGATGTGGCTGTTCACATTTTATGTGGAAACAGATAATGGATGACTCCAACTTCTAGAAAAGATTTAGATCTATCCCCAGCTTTTTAAATAATTGATCACAGATATTTCAATTCTCACCTTATCACCATCTTACTTATGTGCTAAGGGTTCCGAGTGCTCTCAGAAGCCACCCCTTTTATCTTCCTTCTGCCATAAGAAAGGAGGTAAAGTTGATTCTGAAACAAGAAACCTAACAAAGCTTAAGGAAATCTGAACTTAGTGCTTTTTTACAGGAAACTAAAACTAGGGAAGTTGTCCTTCTCTGTTACAGTAAAATTAACTTAACTGCCTAGCATTGCTGCCAAAAAGAACATTTGAGAAAACCAGACTGAGCAATTCCCTGCAAAATTTGGAACTAAAAAAAAAAAAAAATCAGAAGAATTTCTCTATCACAAATCACAAGATCAGAAATGGAACTCTCTCACCATTTAAGAGTTTAGCTTCAAGAGGTCTGAAAGAAGACATTTAAAACATTGCATATTGCACTCTCCAAATCCTAGTGAAAACCATACAATTCACACTTAGGTATGGCCCATAAAACACGGGCTATTATCCACAGCACAGCTTCGCACACACAGCAGACTCTTATGCTCATAAGCAAACAAGTTTTATTTCTCCTTTTGCCCACAAAGGAGAAGATCAAATCAACACACTGCATCACTGGCAGATACACACTACCTAAGATCCGTGGCATTCAAACAATGTGCTTACAAGTGTTTCCAAAATGCAGCACACCAAGATCTCTATAATAATAATATATGCCTAATACTATTACAAGTCAAAACCATTTGGACCATGCAGACATACCACACTTATTTGAGATCAAATATGTATGGTAGCTAAGGAAAATCTCTAAATCTAGAAAGATAGATACAGGAATTTATAAGGTACAAGAACCTCATCTCATGTTACAAGGAAGCACCTTCCAGGGCTATTATAGTAACATCTTATTGATACTACCAACTTTCAAATCCTTATCCCCTTAAGTAAGTTTTGTCCATTTCTTCTCCACTCAAAGTAGAAGTTACAACTGCAGCATCAACACTACAGTTTGTAGTAGAGTTTGAAATTACAACTTGATATCTCAGAGTTTAAGGGGAAGCAGCAAGGTCTAAGTTTAAGTCTGAATCCAAAACAAGCAGAACAGACTCAAGACGAGCATTCCAAAACATTAAGAACTTCAGGTGCACACATGCAGTTGTACCAGCATTGCATTCCAGAGTTTGCTAAAATTTAGTCCATCTCCATATTGCAGAAGTTCACTGTGTTTTAAACTCCACTTGCCCATGGTCATGCTCTACTGGGAAAGCTCAGGGATCAGAAAAGAATTAAAAAGAAATGGCTCAGGACCAAAAGTTCCCTTATTGGCATCGTGAAATGCTACTTGTTTGAAAGTGAAAACAAACCTGCATAATCTCAGGGAGTATTGTCTGGCTGATAAATTCAACACCACTATTCAGAGTTCCAGCAACACTGTGCCTGCCATAAAATGTTCATTTTTATTATCAATTTCAACGTGGTGCTTTAGAGCCATATGCCAACATTTAAATACCAAACACTCAATACAGCCTTGTTATTTATCTTAGGTGTACCTCTTATGCACAAATTATGGCTCAAACAAGATTTGTGCCCCTTACTACATGAAGTCCAGTCCTGCAACACTGTTTGACATGTCAGAAAGCCCTCAGCCTGACCACAAATGTAGCAATTGTGCAAGTCCCGAGCTAGGGCTGATGATTTAAAAACATCTTCCTGATTTTACTTTTATCATGGGCTTCATGCCCCATACCCCTAGCAAAGCCTGCACCCTGTACAAAATGTTCTCTTTAGGGACCACGCTAACTTGTAATAGCTATACATCCTAGAAGGCAACGTTTCTTCCAATGAATATAAACTGTTGGACCTCACTGTTAACTGATTTTATGACATTATTTCTGATCACACCGACATCTCTTCTCTGCTCAGAGGCACAGTCTCTCCTGGAAATATCTGTAACTTCTCATCAAGCTCAGTTTTTCCATTTCACCTCTTTTCCCAGCCCACTCAGACCACAAGAGATGCAGAGATAAATCACCAATTTACGTCAACATAAAACAAACAAACAAAAATTACAAAATACAAAGCATTGACTTTGGTTCCTATCGAACCTACACGCATCATGGGGGTCCCTAACTTTCAAGAACTACTGTAATACACGGGAGACTCTTTAACTTCAAGCCAACTCTGTCGTGAATTCCAGTTTCTCCCTTGCCAGACAGACGCACACAAGTTTGCAGCCTATATGTCAGGTACAGAGGAATACTTCTGGATCACACAGTCTCCCTTACTGTATGAGCCTCCAGGAACTCATCTCCCACGCATTTCACCCAAAGAAGGGGTGTTCTGCCGTTTTACGAGGACAAATAAATTAAGACAGGTGATTTAACAGTTGTCTCCCCACCATCTGCCGGGGCAGTGCGCTCACACTCCTCCTCTCAGCTTCGGCCGGAGCTCTCCCGACCCCCCTGGCAGCCGGGTGGGGAGCCCTACGCTCCCTGTCACTGCCCTCACCGGGAACAGGAGGCCGGACCGGCCGCGGCCCCCTCCCCGTCCCGGTACCCACCAGCGGCGAAGTGGAGCGGCGTGGACTTGCGGCCGGCCATGTCTTTGGCATTCACGTTGCCCGTGTCCACCAGGCGCTTGACGCGCGTCACGTCCCCATTGCGGCAGGCCTCCAGCAGCTCGCGGAAGGCCCCGCTCGCCGCGCCCGGCCCCGCCGCCTCGGGACTCTCCGCCGCCGGGCTCGACGCGACCGACGACGAGGCGGACGAGGAGGGGGAAGACGAGGAGGAACTACTGGAGCCGCTGACCGAGCCCGGCGGCGGGCCCGGAGCGGCGGCACCCGCGCCCTCCGAGCACTCCAGGGCCGGAGGCCGCTCCGCCTCGGGGGGAGCCTCCCCTTCGGGGCCGGCCAGGCTGTGGCGCTGCGCGGCGGGGGCGAGGTCGGCCGGTGCCAGGCTGGGGCTGCGCGGCGGCGAGGCGGTAGCGGCCGGCGGCGGCGAGGCCGGCCCAGGCGGCGGCGGGTGATGATGGTGGTGGTGTTGGGAGCGACGCGGCGCCGCCATCTTCGCCACTCCCCCCTCCCCCTCCTTCCCTTCCCTCCCGGCCTCCGTCACTGCAGCAACGGCGGCGACCCCCGCCCACGCTTCCGCCCGCACCCGGCCAATCCCGGCGCGCGGCGCCCGGATGTGACACCCCGCGGCGCGGGACAGGGGCAGGGGCGCGGCCTCGCCGAGACCCGCCCCACGGTGGGGCAGCGGCTCGCGCTTGCCCCCTGGGGGCCGCCGGGGAGGGGCGGGGCCTGGGGGTTTGGTGGGCGGGACCATGTGGCGGGGTGGGCGGTGCCAGTCGGTGGGAGTGGACGAAGCCCGGGCCGGTGGGCGGAGCCCGGGGGCAGGTAGGCGGGGCCTGGGGAGGGGCCGGGGCGTCCCGGTCTCCGGTTCCCCGCCCGGTGTGCGGGGGCGAAACGGGGACGGGACGGAGGGAGGCTGGGTAGGCGGGGGCTTTCGGCGCTGAAGGCGGGAGAGGGACCTCCACGTGTGTCCGGGAGCGGGAGAGCGGGGCGGGGCTGCCCGGGAGCAGGCGGTGGCGGCGGCAGCAGCAAGCATTCCAATGAGGCTATTTGGCTTGGCTTTGGAAAGGTGGAGGGTGAGGCCGAAGTGCTCCTGCGCGCCGGTGTCCCGGGAGGCCACAGCGAGCGGTGACGGACAAGAGGATTCACTCAGTGTTACGGTCTGAGGGACCCACAACCTTTTTTTGTTCTTTAGACAATTGTTCTCTCACCCGGTGATCCCTCCCCACCCAGGAAGGTGGATTGGAGGTAAAAAAAAAAAAACACAAGTAAACCCACAGATTCAAATATAAACAGATTTAATAGAATATAACTAGATAACTAACATTAATAACTCCAAAGAACTGATATTGATCCCAATACCAAGGTAGAATGATGTGGAATTTATCAATGAGGGGACAGAGCGTATCCTCAGCAAGTTCACTGATGATACCAAACTGGGAGGACTGGCCCACACTCCAGAGGGCTGTGCCGCCATCCTGCGTGACCTGGACAGGCCGCAGAGGTGGGCAGAGAAGAACCTAATGAGGTTCAACAAGGGCAAGTGTAGGGTCCTGCACCTGGGAAGGAAGAACCCCAGGCACCAATATAGGTTAGGGGTGGACCTGCTGGAAAGCACTTCTGAGGAGAAGGATCTGGGGGTCCTGGTAGATAGTAAACTATCCATGAGCCAGCAATGTGCCCTTGTTGCCAAGAGGGCCAATGGAATCCTGGGCTGCATAGGGAAGAGTGTGGCCAGTTGGTCAAGGAAGGTCATTCTCCCCCTCTGCTCTGCACTGGTGAGGCCACAACTAGAATCCTGCATCCAGTTCTGGGCTCCCCAGTTCAAGAGGGACAAGGAACTACTAGAAAGAGTCTGGTGTAGGGGTACAAAGATGATAGAGGGATTGGAGCATCTCCCTTATGAGGAAAGACTGTGAGAACTGGGATTCTTTA
Source organism: Scolopax mira (assembly GCA_004320125.1). Lineage (NCBI taxonomy): Eukaryota > Metazoa > Chordata > Aves > Charadriiformes > Scolopacidae > Scolopax > Scolopax mira. The sequence goes on along the minus strand of BJBW01007513.1, from coordinate 73,053 downwards.
GTCTGGGGAAGAGAAGGCTGAGGAGAGACCTTATTAATGCCTATAAGTATCTAAGGGGCGGTTTGAGAGAGCATGGAGCTGGACTCGTCAGTGGTTCCCAGTGACAGGACAAGGGACAACAGACACAAGCTGGAACATAGGAAGTTCCACTCAAATATGAGGAAGAACTTCTCTATGGTGAGGGTGAGGGTGACAGAGACCTAGAACTGGACTGTCCAGGGAGGTCGTGGAGTCCCCTTCTCTGGAGGTTTTTAAGACCCACCTTGGTGCAGTCCTGAGTGATGTGCTCTGGGCGTTCCTGCTTTGGCAGGGCAGTTGGACTAGATGATCTCTAGAGGTCCCTTCCAACTACAACAAGTCCGTGGCTCCATGAATACACAAGCATTATCCTCAGCCGATTCTCTTAGCGGGAAGCTGTGCACTCCCAGCAGGGGACAGCAAACGTGGGACACTGCCAGTGCTACAGCTTCAGGAGGAAGGGAAAGGGCTCAAGGGTCCAGCACCAGGGCAAGAAGTGCTCAGGATGGCAGCCATATGGGAGAGAGAGCTCCTCAGCAAACTTCCTAATCTGTATTGAATGTGATGTTCACAGTATGAAATAATCCTGTTGGACAGCTTGGGTGAAGTGCCCAGGTCTTGCTCCTCCTCATCCCTGCACCTGACAAGGCTTGGAAACACTGAGACCTTGAAAGCCACAAATCATAGTTGGCTACAAAGTTAATATTATTACAAATTCAGACACTAGAGTCTTCTAAATGTGCAGTTTTCCCAAGCATTAGAAAAGAATTTGCTGAAAAGCAAAATTACTGAAGGAGGAATTAGCCCTGTGTCGCTAAAACCAGGACACAGGAAAAACATCATCAGCAACAACTCCTGGAGAATTCCTGGTGTCCCAGGTGCCAGGGCTGCCAACGCTGGTGGAGCAACAGCCACACGCCAGGGAATGGGGAGAATGACAAGGAAGTTGGGTTAGAGGGAGGGAATGTGGCTGATGCCAGCCAGCCTTGTCTGCGAAAGACAGCCTGGCAACCAAATCCGTTTTAGTTGTCTGGTAGGGAAAGGGCTTTGGGAAGTGTTTCAGGCGCTGAAGACCTGCTGACCAGGTCTAACTCTGGGGGCACTGAAAGTCAGAAAGCAGAAATTCAGAAGAAATTAGGATCTGGTCTAGTGTTACCAAGTACCTTTCTGCCAGTGGTGAGGACATAGGCAGGAATTCCTTACAGGATTTCTACTTAAGGTCAAGGAGGAACCTGGGAAGGGTCTTTGAAACCATTCGGTCAACAAATTGCTTGTTCACGGGGCAGACACCGAGCCCTTGGGAACATGGCTTCTTCACGTGCTGCCAAAGTGGGAACCGGGTGCTTTTTACCACCTGGTCTGTGTGTCTGGTGGTGTGGAGGCCGAGTGATCTGCGAGTGGTGCTGGTGACAGGGCCCACGAGCCCACAACACACCCCACATCTGCTTGATACAGCAGCTTGATGCTTCTGGTGAGCTGATTTAGGTTTACGTCCTGTCACAAGTGGCTGATTACATTTGCACCTCTTGTCCTGTGAAGTCCAGAGTCCTGCCCTAAAATACAGTTGATAATGCAGTGTCTTTTACCTGACCCAGGAGGGAAGTGCTTTAGATAGAAATCTTATTAATGATGCAGTTGCAGGGCTCAGTAAAGTGGAAGCAACTCAGACTTCAGCTGAATAATTAAATCCCATCAATAGGACTTTCCAGGGCCACTGTTTAAAATTAATAACTCCAAATGCAATTCTGGTATATAATGGAATCCACTGAAATGGGATTCATTTCTTTTCCTTTTTTTTTTTTTTTTTAACAAAATGCTTTATAGCATTGCTGGCAATTTTACAGCCACCAGCCTCTCGGCCCCAGCTGCAGGCAACTAGGAGAGGGGCTTCAGGTGGTTTCTGAATATTTTTAAGCTCCAATAAATAGGAAATGGCTCCAAAATCGGCATCCAGCATGATAGTACTCATGTTTAATGGATTTGCAATATGCTGACAAGTAAATCAGGAGGAAGTGAGGAAGTCCTGTCTGGAGAAACACTTCTCCTCTGCTTAAGCAGATGGGAAGACAAGGGATCACCTAGATCTATAGAAAAAGCTACATTTTCTGAGAAAATCTTTTCTTTCCCCAGAAAGTATCTTGCTCACAACCGGCAGCTTTAACAGTGGTGGATGTGTTGAAGAAGCCAATAGACACCATCCCTTGCTGTTTGAAGTTATCCACAGATTTGCACATCCGTGCAGGATAAAAAGTAAGGTTCATGGGAAAGCACCAGAGCTTTGCTCCTTGTACAGCCTCCAAGCAGGACTGGGGACATCTTTGTGACAGCCCCCTGTTCATCATGTTTTTTCTGGCTTACCTTCATTTACCACATAAAGGAATTCACCAAAGCTTGACTAATGCTGCATGACTCTTCTCCCCCTCTACATTACTTTGAGGAGGCATTCAGCTCCTGCTGTTTTGCATATTTTGTGATAGGGGTTTTGACAGTCAAAACTTTCCCTGCTTAGGCCAGCTCTTCCCTGGCTGTCCTTGTGTGCTGTCAGAAAGATGTGTTTAACACAGGCCATGACTTCTAGTAGTGGGCAAACAGAGATAAGCACTTCTCTCCCTGGTATTTTTCAGCTGGGTGAGTCAAGCAGCTGCTTGAAGCGTCCCCAGTGGAGGGGTTTGTCCAGTTTTCCTGTGGGAAGCAAGAGGATAGTGCAGAGCTTTTCAGGCTAGGCTTGCTGAAGATCATAGAGCAACCAGGAGCCTGTCCTGGTTCAGAGAGGATCTGCAGTGTCCATGGGCATCATAGCCCCCAATAACAATGCCGCTTCCTCTGTCTTTACTTGCACAAGCCACAGAGAGGAAGAAAATCAGTTGCAAATTTGATGCCAGAGTCAATTTCCCCTGAAGAGGTCTTTTCTTTCTTGGAAGATCATCTTGCTTTAAAACTGATTTTGATAGTGGGCAGGCTGAGTGGCTTTGCATGTAGAGGGTTGGAAATTAAACCGGCGACCTGGTATCACGAGCATCTGGGCAAGGGAGTGGGAAAAGAGTCCTCTTTCCCCAGGAGGACTTGAATGTGCTACTTTTGAATTAGGGAAGGAGAATGCTCCTTTCAGCACACCAAGAAGGACTACTTCCCCAGTGATCTTCAGGAAAACCAAAGACACAAAAACTGGGTTAGCCCAAATAATATCCCAATGCAGGGATGCTCTGAAAATAAACGAGGGCAAGCCTGGAAACTAGCTCTAGGCGAGTACAATTTAGCAAGCAGTCATGAAGTATCTCTGTTTCCCAGGGTCAGGATCTGACACCATCCAAGCAGAAAGGCAGGGAATACCCTTTTCCCCAGGTTTAGTCCCTCTCAGCAGAGCCTTAAGGATAATGAGTATCCTTGCATACCTGATCCCTCCCAGCCCAAATGGCAGCTCTGGAGCCAAACCATGGGCCCAGACACCAGGATTGTCTCTGCTGGCTTTGGGCAGTTCCTGAACCCTGCTTGGAGCTGGGTCTTACCTTCACACAGCCATGCTTTCTCCCCAGCCTGTGGGCTTTCCTTCCTGTATTTTGCATCCTTTGTTTGGCTTTACCAGCCAACACTGCAATTTTTTCCCTACGCAGGAGTGACCTCGTGGTCACAAAGGCATTTAGCAGAAACCTAGGGAAGGTTTGTTAGGACTCAGAGCTCCTGAAAAGGTCATTCTGCCCCTGCTTGTCTGTTACTGATGCAAAAGACAGGAACTGAACCTGAGCCTTTCCAATCCATAGTTTTAGTAATTAGTAAATTTAGTAATTTAGTGCAGTGACTATAGCTCCACATCTGGACAGTTCTCTCCAGGTGGGAGCCATCCAAAAGAGAAGGTGCCGTTTTTGTGAATGCTGTCCAGAATAAAGAAGAGAATAAATGCGTTGAAACTGGTTGCCCCCGTGGCCTACTTTTCATTTCAAATGCCAACTTCTTCCTCCTCATGGCTCTGCAGTAACAGCTTACAGCGTGCTTCAATGGTACCTGTTATGACACGAGAAGGTGAGAGGAAGTGACTCGGGAGACCTGGGTGCCTACAGCCTCCATCAGGCAGCATCCTGACCCGGCTATAAGACGTCCCTGTTTCCCCACCCTGTAGCAGTGCCCTACAGTTCTCAGCCCTGGGAGCAACCCTCGGCTGAGGATGCTGAAGAAGGCGGTGTTTAGGGTCTGGCCAGATGTCTGCAGCACAGGAAACAAAGCGCGGCAGGAAGGTGGCAGAGTTGCTCTGACTAACCAGAGGGTCACAGGCTCTCGGGCTGGTCACCCTGCAGCACGGAAACGCACGTATTTCACGGGAAGGAAGGTTAATCTCGGTTTCTTGCCGGGCTGGATGAAAAACCAGCCTTTGCCTGGTGCAGAAACGAGGCGGAGATCCGCCATACAACCAGCTTTTACTGCTCGTCCCCCCGCCCCGGGATGAGCCCTGCCCCATCAGCCCAGCGGCCCCCAAACCCCGCAGCCGGCCCCAGGTCAGGGTGAGACCCGGGGGCGGCGGCTGCTCTCACGCACCGGGGGTCCCGGGGGAAACCCGGCACCGCTACCGCCGGCGGGCGGGCTCACCCCACCGGGGGCAGAGGGGCAGGACCCGCAGGCGGGGAGGTTCCGTGCCGGCGGCAGGGATCCTTCCTCCACGGGGCGGGGGGTTCCCGGCAGACCGGGGCGGGGGTGTCCCCGGCCCCCGGCGCGGGGCGGGCCGTACCCGCGTCCCCGCCCCCGTCGGGGCGGCGGCGGTTACGTGCGCGGGGCGGTGCGGTGCGGCGGGGCTGGCAGTGCCGGCGCCGAGCCGCGGGGAGCCCCGAGCCCGTTGCGGCGGCGGCGACGCGCATCGCGGCCGCGCCCATGGCGAGCAGCAGCGGCGGCAGGTAGGGTCGGGCGGGGCGGGGGCCCGCTCCCCCGGCCATGGCGCAGACGGAGCCCCCGAAGGCGGTGCGGCTGTGGCGCGACGCCGCCCTGCGCGCACGGAAGCTGCGGGGCGGCTCCGGTGAGCCCGAGTCCGAGCCGGAGCCGGACGCCGGGCCGCCGGGGGGGCCGCCGCCGCCGCCCCCCGTCGTCGCCGCCGCGTCTCGCCGCTCACCCCCGGCGGCGGCCCTGGGGGAGCTGGAGGCGCTGAACCTGAGCGGGCGGGGGCTGGAGGAGCTGCCCGAGGAGGTGGGCGCCGCCCTGAGCGGGCTGCGGGTCCTCAGCCTGCGGCGCAACCGTCTGGGCCGCTTGCCCGCCGCCGCCCTGCGCCACCTGGGCCGCCTGGCCGAGCTCGACCTCAGCCACAACCGGCTGCGGGGCCTGGGGGACGGCGGGGCGCTGGCGGGGCTGCGGGGCCTGCGGAAGCTCAGCCTCAGCCACAACGAGCTGGGTGCCGAGAGCCCGGGCCTGCCCCCCCGCCTGGCCGAGCTGGGCCGCCTGGAGGAGTTGGACCTCAGCTTCAACCGCCTGCGCCGCCTGCCCGAGGGCCTGGGCCGCCTGCGGCACCTCCGCGCCCTCGACATCGACCACAACCTGCTGCCCTCCTTCCCCGCCCCGCTGCTGGAGCTGGCTGCCCTGGAGGAGCTCGACTGCTCCGGCAACCGCCACCTCGGGGCCCTGCCCGAGGGCATCGCTGCCCTCCGCCGCCTCAAGATCCTCTGGCTGAGCGGCACCGGGCTGGCGGCCCTGCCCGAGGGCCTCTGCCAGCTGAGCGCCCTGGAGAGCCTCATGTTGGACGGCAACCGGCTGCGGGCCCTGCCCGCCGGCTTCAGCAGCCTCCAGCGGCTCAAGATGCTGAACCTCTCCTCCAATCTGCTGGCGGAGTTCCCCGCTGCCATCCTGGCGCTGCCCAGTCTGGAGGAGCTCTACCTGAGCCGCAACCAGCTCACCCTGCTGCCCCCTCACCTCTGTCAGCTCCACCAGCTTCGCACCCTCTGGCTGGACAACAACTACATCCGCTACCTGCCTGATTCCATCGTGCTCCTCCACAGCCTGGAGGAGCTGGTCCTGCAAGGCAACCAGATTGCCATTCTGCCCGAGGGCTTTGGGCAGCTCTCCCGCGTCACCCTGTGGAAGATCAAAGACAACCCCCTCATCCAGCCCCCCTACGAGGTGTGCATGAAAGGCATCCCTTACATCGCAGCCTACCAGCATGAGCTGGCCCACTCCCAGCCTGCCGTCAAACCCCGCCTCAAACTGGTCCTCATGGGCCTAAAGGATGCGGGAAAGACCCTGCTGAGACGATGTCTCATGGAGGCCGATGGGCAGAGGGAGGACATGGGAAGCCGGGAGGCAGGGAACACCCAGCCCAGAGGGTGCTCTGGGCAGCAGCAGGACATTGGGAGAGTGCCAGTTGGGTGTTGCCCCTTCCCGGAGCCTCAGGATGCTTCCTCAGCATGGGTACCTGACATGAAGCAGCTGGAACATCTCCCCGTTGAGCAACGGGGCATCCGTTCTCACCGAGTGACAGGGGAAACACCGTGCCCTGCACCATCGCTGCTACCGGATGCCTCCCAAGTACCGTTAGGACCAGGACTGTCAGGAGGCAGCAAGGGCATTGAGGTGATGGACTGGACAGCGGATGCAGAGAGGGGCCTGACATTCATTGTGTATGAGCTGGCGGGGGACCCGAGCTATGATGTGATCCAGTCTTTCTTCCTCTCCCCCGGAGCCCTATATGTGCTGGTGGTGAATTTGAGTGCCTACGTCCCTCAGCACTTCTACCCCTCTGTGGGCTATTTCTTGCACTGGCTCGGTTCCAAGGTGCCCCATGCTGTGGTGTGCATGGTGGGAACCCACGCTGACCTCTGTGCGGAGCGGGAGTTGGAAGAAAAGTGCCTGGACATCCATCACCAGATTGCTCAGCAGGAGAAGAGGGATGCTGAGGGACTCCAGAGCTTGGTCCAGCAGGTGGATGAGGCTCTGGGACAGGACTTTGACCTGCGCTGCTCCAGCCCGCATGCTGCCTTTTACGGGGTTTCAGACAAGAACTTGCGGCGAAAGAAAGCCCAGTTTCAGTACCTTCTCAACCACCGCCCACAGATCCTTTCTCCAGTGCTGCCTTTCAGCTGCTGGGACCGTTGCCAGGTGCATCGCCTGCGGGACAAGCTCCTCTCGGTGGCTGAGCACCGGGATATCTTCCCGAACCTGCATCGGGTGTTGCCCAAATCCTGGCAAGTGCTGGAGGAGCTGCACTTCCAGCCACAGGCTCAGCAGCTGTGGCTTAGCTGGTGGGACTCTGCCCGGTTGGGCTTGCAGGCAGGCCTAACGGAGGATCGGCTCCAGAGTGCCCTGTCCTACCTGCATGAGAGTGGGAAGCTGCTCTACTTTGAGGAGCACCTCACCTTGCGGGAGTACGTGTTCCACAACCTGCCACGGCTCATTGACATCCTCAATGTCTTCTGCCAGCGGGATGCCACCGTGCTGCTCCAGAAACTGCTTAGCGACACCCACATTGACGAACTGAGGGCCACTCAGCTCCATCATTACGTGGAGGGGTTCTTGCTGCACGGCCTCCTCCCTGCCCACGTTATCCGTCTCCTTCTTAAGCCCCACATCCAGAGCCGAGAGGATCTGCAGCTCATCCTCGAGCTGCTGGAGAAGATGGGCCTCTGTTACTGTGTCAACAAACCCAAATGCAAGCCCCTAAACGGGGCGTCCGCTTGGTACAAGTTTCCCTGCTACGTGAAAAACGAAGTGCCCCACGCGGAGGCGTGGATCAATGGCGCCAATCTGAGCGGGCAGTCCTTCGTGGTCGAGCAGCTCCAGATTGAATATAGCTTTCCATTCATTTTCCCACCCGGCTTGTTTGCACGCTACAGCGTCCAAATTAACAGCCACGTGGTCCAGCGGTCAGATGGCAAATACCAGATCTATGCCTACCGGGGAAAGGTGCCCGTGGTGGTGAGTTACCGGCCTGCCAGGGGAGCTCTGCAGCCAGATACTCTGTCTATCGCTAGTCACGCATCCCTACCAAATATCTGGACAGCTTGGCAAGCTATTACCCCTTTAGTAGAAGAACTGAATGTCCTGCTGCAGGAATGGCCGGGCCTGTACTACACTGTGCACGTCCTCTGTTCAAAGTGCCTTAAAAGAGGGTCACCCAACCCACACACTTTTCCAGGTAAGGCACAACCCAGCTTGCTTCTTCTGGGGCTCTGCCCCTTCTGAAAAGGAGTCTTACGGTGTTAGTCTTATCTCTGTCTCTTTTATTTTTTCTATTTTTCTTTTTTGTTTGTTTGTTTTGGGGTTTTTTTTTGTTGTTGTTTTTTTTTTTAATCCTCTGCTCTCTCATCCCCGGTGACTTGAGTCATGAGAGAAAATATTAGGGTAGCTCCAAGGAGACAGGCTTAAAATAACCCTATTCTGAGATGAGGAGGGTGTTACATCCCCCTTTGTCTGTGCCTTTTCTTTCTGCTTTTTGGGTTTTGGCCCTGAGCATTGGCGGTGCCATTGTTGAAAAGGCCCTGCCTGACCTGTCCTTCTCCTTGTTTTGATTCCTTTGAATGGCACTGCAGTATTTTCCTAATTCCCTTTACCCTGAAGCTCCCCCTTCCTTGGCGCTATTTGTAAACAGGGATAGAGATGCTTAAAAGACTGCAGGTGTCCCTTCTCTTCCCCTTCAACCCCTCACCCCCAAAACCTGGCCTGTGCTGCTGCCTTTCTGAATGCAGGAAGGCTCCTGCTGGTAAACAATGGGTGTGTTGGTCTCCATAGCCCTGTACAACAAACGCTTTCTTGTATCTGAGCCCTGTCTCTAGCAGGAAGCATTCCTCCCTGAAGAGAGAGGGATACTCCATCTTCTTTGTTTAACTGTCTCACCTAATAGTGATTCCCAGACTGCACCTTTTGGAGCTATCCTTGAGTTATTTTCCTTCTTCTCTCCCTCTATCTAATGAAAAAAACATAATACTTCTCCTCTGGAACATGATTGGTTGTGGTGCTTTTTAAAGCTATCATTTCTAAAGTTGTGATTTTTGTCAGTGGTGTTTTCCAGTAGCATCTGTTTTACTTTGTATTTATGCAGGTACTGCCTCTTAACCTGTGTCCACTGGGTTTGTTCTGGGGGTTGCATGGGCCGTGGGGAAGCTGCTTTGGTGTAAATTTACATAAATCAAAACACTCTGGGCCATAAGCAGCACTGTAGAAATGTGTGTTTTACACACAGACACCCACACAACCCCCATGTTGGAAGTATGTTGGAACTTTCTTTATTTACAGGTAGCCTAAACCAAGCACTGAAGCCTAATAGGTTTCTAGGCAAATAGGAATAATGTGTGTTGGGAGGTTGTTTTGAGGTTTTTTTCTTTTTTTTTTTTTTTCCTCCCTGGACCTTGAAAATAAGGATATGCTGTTTGCTCCTCAGCCCGTGTCCTGCTCCGTTGACTGTGTCTCCCTCTAACTTTGTTACCTATATAAGAGCCATTGGCCTTAGGTGGGTGAACCCACACTGTGTGAGTTGATGAGTGATTTTCGCAGGATAGGTCTTGCAGCTGGCATGGTGCTTGGGGCAATGTGATCTGCTTTCCAAAAAGCCCAGAGACTAAAAAACACAGAATCCCTTAAAAAAACCCACAAACAACAACCCAACCAACCAAAAAAACCGAAAAAAACCACCAGCGCAACACCAAAATAAGCCAGAACTGTATGTGCAGGTGTGATAGGTGGCTGATAAGGTTTAGCTTCTGAATAGTTCAGATCTGCAGTCACATATCTACTTTTTGCTCTTTTTTTTTATTTTAAATTGTTTTGTGGCTGATTCTTTTTTTCTTTTTTTTTCTTCCCTGCTGAGATGATGCTTTAGAAGTGAAATGTGAAGAGGAGCTGGACTGTCTGCAGACAATCAGCATCTTTGCTGACCAGTGACAGTCAGAATAGGTCTGGAAGCCTAAGAGGGGCATTGAAATAAAAAGGCCTTTTCCTTTGGATTTGACTGTGCCATATATGTTCCCTTAGAGGTAGGAAAGAACTGCTCTCCCCTGAGAGCCAGGGTGAGTGTGCTGGGAAGGGGAGGTGTAAGTAAGCAGTGCATCATTGGGCATGGGAGAAACAGGGGCTCTTATGCCAGGCCTCCGAATACCACCTGGGTGATGCTGCCTCTGGAAAGGGGGTTGCAGGGTTTCCAAAGCTCTCCAGGGTAGAAACCAAGCCTTGCTGCCCCTTAGAATTGCAGGTGGCCCTGCTTTGGGGCAGGGGGTGACTGTCTTAACACAAATACTGCACAAGTCTACTGGGGGGAAGAACACGTTTAGAAGACAAAAGTGTTTCAAAGGCAGGGCTGATTTGTGGAAGTGCTGAAGAGTGATTAAAACCTCCAATTAATCGAGAAACCTGCTTGTCTTCTTGGATGTCGCTTAAACGTAGCCCAGCTATGATCTGGATTGTATGAAAAATGTGAATCACCATTTGGCTTGGGGAGAGCTGAATGTCTGTGTTTAATCTAAAATGTTCTTTGCTGCGTATCTGATCTATGAATAAAAGATTGTTTAAGGCTCTTAAACAGGAAAAAAGATGAAGAAGTTTTTTACCCCTGATTTTGTTGATCAGGAAGTGTGTATGTTTAAAGTCATGCTGCCAAGGTTGCTCTTGTGCAAGTGAATCGTGATTGGCATAATTTTTAACAGGGTGTAGGAAAGAGATGAGTCTGATGTTACAAAAATGTGTAGTGAGGGAGATGTCTGTTTCTTTCCAAGCTCTTTGAGCGGAAATCCCTGGCAAATTGTAATGCTGCTAGTTCTTAAATAGGGCTGTGGTCTTTTTAGGACTGCACTGAAGAACTGCTTCGCAGCCTGTTGACCTTAATAAGGGAAACATTTCTGTGGAGACACTGCCAAATTTGTGCTCAAAAATGGAAGTGCAGTCTGGCTCTGTGTCTGGTTGCGCAACCTGTGTCGTCATTCATGAAACCAATGGTGCATTCTTTGGTCATCCAAAATATGCATTGGAATCCCCTTCAAGGAAAGGACTTGGTTGTTCATGAGTTGAGGATTAGTCCTTGCTTTTCCTCTCCTTCTCTCTCAGTCCTGCATGTGCACACTTTGTAATTTCCATTGATAATACGCACAGAAAATCTTTAAGAACAAGCCAGAGTGCATAGAATGGGTTAATAAGAATTGAGATTCTGGACTCGCTCTTCTGAGGGTTTATTGCAAACAAACAGTGAATATAAGTGAAATGCCTTGATAGGTTCCTTTTAAGGAAGCTTTCATGTTTGAAACGGTTTTGTAGCTGGGTGAAATAGTAATTTCATTGGCATCTGAGCTGGAATCTCAGTGTGCTCCGAGGCTGCAGTCACTCGCTTGGCTGATGAGCCCTGCCAGCTTGGAGTGACCAACAAGAACAGCTCACTCCAAGACGAGACCTCAGTCGGGTTGTCACAGGCATTGAGAAATGCTGTGATTTTTTTTGTATGTGGTATTCTTTTAGTCCCTGAAGTGAAGCATTTTTAGGTTTTTCATGTCCCATAAGCTATTAAGTGATTTAGGATTGGGGGGTGGAGGTAGTGTGCTGGCTGTTTGATAGTAGACACATGTACTTTGTTTGGACAAATGTGACTGGATTTTCCAAGCTTGCTTTCCTCTGCACCTGCTAACTGCTCTGCTGCTGCTCTTCTTACCTTGTGCTAGGCTGGGTCTGGGCCACCCTGAGTTCTTCCAGGTTCTGGTCTACATGGGGTATCCTGATATCTGATGTGTGATTCGTTTGGGGTGAGGTGGGATTGTGTTTGACCAGTGGCTTTCCTTTATTCCTGCCTGTGAAGTTACCCGTGTGAATGCAGACACGGGAAAGCCAGGGACTTTGTCCATTGGAAAAAAAAAAAAATAAATAGGCAAAATGCTGTCACAAGCAAGACAAGATGATCTTGGTTTTCACAGGTCAAAAATATTACAACAGACAAAAAGTCATGGGCAAAGATACTGTGTGTGAGCCTAGCAGCCCCTCTCCAAAAAAACGCTGCAAAGCTGTTGGGGAACTCTGGGAGATGCTGGAGGACTGGCAAGAAGTTTCCTGCAGGGAGGAAATGTGCATCTCCTGCCTGCCTTTCTGCACCCTTCCTAAGGTATCAGAACAGGGAGGAGATCACAAGCCTCTACTCTACCTGTTTCCCACATCAAAGGTGAGCAGAAGCAAGGATTACATGCCAGTCATCTTCAGGGGTACAGATGGAGGTATCATAATGTAGTTTACCTGTGACACTGTCTGTCATAGCCAGAGCAGGGCTAATTCTAGGTGGCCTTATTCATGCAATTGAAGGTGAACCATGCTCACCATCCCAAGTTGGAGTCAAAAGCAAGTATGAACTCCCTTGGTGGCTGGGATGGAGTCAGGAGATGGAGAGATGGAAGATCCCATGATGTGTCATGCTGTCAAGTCCTGTGCAAGCTGAGGAGAGAGCAGGTGAGACTGGTTTACTCAGAATGGCTCAGAAGTTGCTCCAAAATCTGAACTGCCTCTCAATGAAAGGCTCATGTCACAGATCTAATTGTTCTTTGTAATTAAATTGTAAGTAGTTAGGGTTTTTCACAGGCAATTGTAGTCGAGCAGCACCTGCTTGTTACAGGCCCTGATGCTAGCATTTAGCAGCCTTTTATTTTCCCTGTTCGAGGGTGGAGGAGTCTCTTTTGCCTGACTTCCAAAGTAGATGCTGCAGCTATTTTGTGGCTGTTGTCGTGTTCTCTTGAAGGTCATGGCTTCAGTGGAATATTGTGGCAAAATCAGAGTCAGTAGGGCAAGACTTGAGCACAGTGGGAGCACAAGACGTGGATGATGTAGGTGGTAGGAGAAAGCTGAACAAGGGCTGGTGGTTCAGGAGAAAAGCACAGATCAGTTGCTGGACTTGGGAAGGCTCTAGCCCTGATTATTTAGCACCAACAGGAGCTGATTCCTGTGGTGCTGAAGCAACAAATTTGAGTGGTGTGTTTTGCTGTATATTTTGTGTAGAAATACAGTCTATTTATCCCCGGGGTCTTTTAGAGATTTCCATCATGTTAAGCTGTGTGTTGCATGGTGAGCATTTGAGGTCCTCTTGCTTGGTGGCTGTGGTAGGACATCTTCTAATTTAAACAACGCATCCAGGAAAGAGACAACAAACGTTTCATGATCTTGGAGGAGGCAGAGAAATTGCCATAGGGAGAGGATGGTGTGCAGCGTGGATGGCTGCTGTGGGACTGTGGCTGGTGGGATGTAGGTGTGGGAACCAGTCCTTGGGGAGAACTAGAGTAGGCAACAGAGAGCTGGGCTTAGGGCTGATGGTCTGGCTCGGGGTGACATGGCAAAGGGAGTAACAGACTGAACTGTGGATGCTGTAAGAGAGACTGAGGCCTTTTTTAAGACTCCTAATATGGAACTTGCTAAAGTTACTTGAAAGGTACATATTTAACACTGTTTGAAAGAATCCTCTTCCTTACACAAAAAGTTCATATGCGTTTCTACTAAAGGAAAGGTTTCCTGGGGTGTCAGCTTGGTGCAAGAAAACTCCTTGGGTTTGTTCTGTAACAGCTGGTCTTGCCCTGGCCCATTCTCCATGTGAGTCGTTTCTGGGCTTTGGGCCTCTGGACTTTAAGCTGCCATCACTGAACCAGGAAAACACTAGATTTGGTTGGTTGGGTCTTTTTGGATTGATTAGTGAACCAAAGCAGAGTTACTGGCCTTTAATGCATTACTTCTTTTTGTTTGTTTGTGTGTTTTATTTTTTACAGTTACTGAAATCTGCCTTTGTCAGAAATGACCAGAGATGCTTAGTACCAAATGATTCTTTCTTCCATGACATAAGTAGTATTTAAAACTTAATCATTGTGGGGATGACATAAAAAGTTAATGTAGGTTTTCACCTCTCCAGAGTAAATCAATTACAAGAGGATTTGTGCTCTGCTGGGGCACAAATGTCACAAAACGTGCTTTGTTTCATGCTGTGTGCGTGCACTTCTGTTGATGTGATGCCTTGTTCTAAATGCACCTAGGTGTGAAAAGTTTTTCCATGTAAGTTTGGTTGAGATGTATCATGCTCATGATCCCCACGCAGATACATTGCAAGGTCCTACTCCTTTTGCGTCTCAGGAGAGGATGGTGGGAAATAATCAACAGCACTGAATCTTGTTGCCTTTTGGTGATGTTGTGAACATGTTACCTGAGGTTGGGATAGAGCTCTGAAAAACAAGTTACCAGTTCAAAAGCAATGTATGAGTGCATCTATTAGGTAATTCTCCTGTATGCTGTGGCGTCCTGTTGCATTTGCATTATTAAGCAGGCAGTTGTGGTAGGCTAGCATGCTCTCCAATTAGTGTTTTGCTAATAATAATGCAGGCAAGTTGTTCAGCTCTTGAAAGCAATTTGCCAGGGGAGAAAGGAGAAAATGTATTTAATGAAAAATTCTGTGTTGGGTTTGACTTCTTGGAAGTCATTAGAGTACAAACTCTTTTATATAGATTTTTTTTTTTTTTTGGTCTTCTGTCATGAGCAGAGGAAGAATAACCTCTGCAGGTAAGTAAAGAAAACTGTGGTTTGGGGGGTGAATACAAGATGATCAGTTATTTCTTTTTATCTCTCTCTCCTGCTTGTTGATACTTGTACTTGCCATACAGATGTAGACAGCTGTGAGAGTAAGCAGGCTAGCTGGTGCAAAATAAGGTCACCTCTTCTCAGGTGAGCTTGCAGGATGCCAATTTAAGGATCCACTATCTAAGGGAGCATCTCATAGGAACAAGGAGTGGGGAGGAAGTCCTTAAAGTACCGTGTCAATTATAACAATCAAACTCCTGCTGCTCCTGTCATTGCTTTTGGTTGGCTAGGAACATATCTGGGTCTGAGAAAGCAATGCAGCTGGGTTGTAGGAGTCTCAGCCTCCTCTTTGGTCTGCTATACAGTGATCTCCTTGCCTTCAGCAGGAGAGCTTACGGGATTCTGGTGAGCACAGTGTGAAGAAGCTGTGTCTCATACAGAAGATAAGGAGGCATTGGCATTTTTAGAAGCCTTTGAATGGATGCAGCTTGCAAACTGTAATGGGAAGATCACTGTGTGGATGCTGAGCAGCTGGGAAAGATTTTTCCTCTAGTTTGTAGGGAAGCTGATGTAAGAACTGTGGTTGGGGGGTTCAAGACCTTGAAAGAACTGGCTGGTTGGCTTTGGGAAAAATTTTATTTGGGGAGTTCAGCTGGACCATCTTTGAGGGTTTATGGTTCTCCCACAACAGGCTGCTGGAGGATGAGGTCATATTGCACTTGTGGTACTTTCATGGCTGAAGCTTGGTCCTGAATGTGCTGGTTGGGTTGCCAGCATGGTCAGTGGCAGTGTAGCTTAGGACTGATGCAGGCTCTGTGGTTAGGGGTGACTTGCCTGTGGCCAGTGGATGGAGGCTGTGTTTGGACTGAGCTGTGACTGCTGGCGTGCTTGCCTCCTTGAGTTGGTTGCAGTTTAAAGCCAAACCTTAATTTCAGATTTGTTTTTTTTTTTTTTCTCAGTGGTCATTCTCAGGAGCTCAGTGCTTTTCCCAAAGGTATACTGAGTATACCTACTTCATGGTTTTAGCTGTGACTAGGTTAGACTCCTGGGAATGGGTGTGAAACCAGTCTAGGACCTACAGCCTTACAAGATAAGATGATTTTTGAATTGACAGTTCAGCATGGCAAGTTCTGCACGATCCAGACAGCAACTCTGAGGTGAGCTTGGTGCTTCTGTGGGCAAGTGCTTTGTGAGGATCATGCCAAACTGAACTGTGGAGACAGAGCAAAACAAAGCTGCATCTCAAATCCTGTTCAGACCTGCCTGGTTTTGCTACATGCTGACTTGGAGGTGATGCTTGAATGCTCCAGGAAGGACCTGTATTGTTATTGACCTAAGTTACACTGAATTTTGCTCATGAGATGATGGGAGGCTTCTGCTGGGCATTTTTTTAGTGGGGTTTCACAAGCTTGGCTAAGTTCATCTCTGTAAGGCCCTTTATGAAAGCGATACCAGGATATCTTCCCCTTTACCCAATTTTAGGGTGATGCTTGCCAAGCATCCAGTTTAGATAAGCATTTTTGTTTGTGTTATGTGAGAGGGAACTCAGACCTCCCAGACCATTGTAGGAGGGACACCCTCTCCTTCATATGGTACCCGTCACTTTCTGTAGAGTTTTTCCTGTTATGGAATAACAGGAAGGAAACAAACAAAGGTACAATGGTAGAAAAGGGATTTGTGTACCTCATGCTTTGATCGAAGATAAAATTAATATTCTATATAGGGTTTTTCGTAACAGAGTGGTGGCACATTTTGGTCAAGACTTGTCTCTTGAGTGATCTGTACTCTACACTTTCTGTGTGTTGGATTACTCTTGGAGCATGTTCTTTGCATTTTTAGCAGGTGTTTTGCTCTCTAGCAATACAGAATGAGCAGCGGCCTGATAAGGGACAGATCCTGCCCTGTAGCAGGGTAGGGCTGTTGATGAATTTCCTAAAAAGTAAAAAACAAAAATTAATAGGCTATGGTTTCTACAGCACCAACATCTGCAGGGGTTGTCTTGGGACAGAAGTGCTTTACCTGATTTGCTTCCCATGTATCTAGTTGCTGTTTCTGCTGTGTGAAACCACACAGTGGAAAAATATTGAAGGTGAACACAGTCATTGGATCTTGCTTTACTTCAGGAGATATTTGCAGCACATTTTGTGCTTTTGTATGAGTGCACAATAGGCAGCAAAGTACTGCTAGAGAGGCTGATTTGTCCTAAACCTACCCCAGAACAAGTGTCCACCCATCTCATAAGGTTCCTTGCTACATGGTGAACAAGCAGAGGGTGAGCTTTCTGCAGCAGAAGAAATGGACATCTCTGTGTGGCCTCTGAAATATTATGGTAGACACAACAGAACTGCAAAATTGTCCTGCAGCACAGGCCGTGAGTGCTGCATGGTGCATCAGCATCCTACTGCATCTCTAGCTGTTGTTGTGGAGCTCTGGTGCTGGCCATTTAATACCTTTCTTCACTCAGTGGCCTCCTCCTTAGGTGAAGCAGTCAGGTATGGTTTATCTCTGAACAGATCATGTTAGAAAGCAAGGACTTTGTAATGCACAGACAAAGAATTTATGGTGTGGAGGGTGAAAAGGCAGGGGTCTCAGTCTGAGACCAGCTGTCTGACATCAGTCTTTTACTGTAAGTATTCCAGTTGTCTGTGTTTGAATGTTTGCATTGAATACTGTCATTAAAATTCTCAAATAAATTGAGACCAATCAAGAATGAGGGACCCAAAAAATGGGGTAATGGCTGGGGATAGTGATCCATTCTGAAAAGCAGTCACCTGATATTGACCATCCTGATATTTGCATTTGTATCTTTCCACCCTCCTTCTGTATTTATACTTTGTATACAAACTTTCTAGTATATACATTCTCCTCTACTACATTATGGGGAAAATTAGCATAATTGTCAAATTGCTAACCTTTGCACTTTTCAAGATTACAAGCTCAACAAATAGGAGATGCAGCTGTATTCATTGCCATGCGTGATGGGGTATATTTCAAGGTATTTATGCCCAGTTCATTTGTTTTTTTCCTTAAAAAGGACTGAGCAGCTCCCTAGTCTATATGGGAGCAAAGGGGACTTGGGGGCAGCCACAAAAGGTAGATGTCCCCTTCTTTTTGTAATTCCTTATTATTTTCTCTATCTGTGAAGCAGAGAGTGGCTCATGGGAGCAATGACCTTCCTTAGCAGGCAGTCATGATAGGACCCATGGGAGCTGGAGCAGAAGAGATGGTCTGGAGGCAGCTGAGTTGTGGAAGGCATCTTGCAAGCTGCAGACTCACCCAGGAGGGTGATTTGTAAATCCAGACAAACTGGTGTTTGCTTAGATTGAGCAACAACTGTGTGGTGCCAAACTTTCACTCAACTGGGAGCTGTTCCTGGTCTCAAAGAGCACTGTAGGTTGAGGGTGTATCAGTGGCTTGGCCTTCACTGCCTTAATGTGGACTCTGAGCCAGCCAGCTTCTGTCCCACCATTACCCCTTTTGAATGTCTCCATCTTGCACTACCACATCACTGGGCAGCCTGACCAGAAGCAAGCAGTGAGAGCTGGGATGATCAGTACTGGCTCAAAGTAGTCTCCAAGTAGTCCTTTGGATGGGTTGGCTTTCCTGGGGAAGCCTCACCTGGGCTATATCTTTAGGAAACCAGCATGTTGTGTCCAGAGAGGAGCAAGCAGATGGACCTCTCTCCACACTGCTAGTGGGGGAGGCACAGACTTACTCTGTTGGTAAGTCTGTCCTGCTGCAAGGAGGGGTAGAAGGTTTTGTGTGTGTTTCCTTTCTTGGTCTGAATGGGGCTTCTTACCTCCTTGCTGTGCCCGGCTGTATTGTACAGGCAGAACTGCTGGATGGGGTCAAATGTGCTTGGTGGCAGGTTTCCAAACTGGGGAATCAGCAGCAAGCACCAGGCCTACTTACACGCGTTGCGTAACCAGATGAGTTTTCAGCTCTCTTCTTCCTTTTGAACAGGACCCTTCTTTGAGTGAGATTTGGGCGCTCTCATTTCAGATAACGATGCGCGCACTGCGCATGGAAAACTCTCCTGTCCAAATGACTCTGCTTTATCAAAGCAGCTAAACTTAGGAAACGTATCAAAAAAAAAAAAAAGCTTCCCCTTCCTGTGATCTGACATAACGTTTCGTGGTCGCCGTTATTTTTATTACGGAACAGCTTAAATCTATTTCGGTCGGGCGCTAAGTGATGGCTACAGCGCGAAAGAAGACATTTGTTTCTGTGAAGCAGCGTGGCCGTGCTGCAGCTTCAGGGCTCTGAGGGCAAGCAGCTCACCTTGGGCTTGTGCCAGCACGGCGTCGGGGCCCCCTTGGCAGTCCTGCTCAGCTCTCTCCAGCCCTGTCCCTGTCCCCCCAGAGGCTCTCCGGGCCTCCCCACCTTGCTCTGTTTAAAAAAAAAAAAAAGGTGGCAATAAGCTCTGAGAGCAGTTAACTCTTTCAGCATCTTGGAGGTGTAGCGAGTGGCAGCGGTGATGGATTTTAACGTGCTCCCCTTCCCCATCATCTGAATTCTCACAGGGAAGATGGCATTTCACTATCACCATAAAGTAGGGAGACCAACTGCATGTGCAATGGGAGTTCGTGCAGCAACCAGTCATGCCTCTGTCTTCGCAGATCTCTGTAATATATGGAATTCTTCTCACTGTACCCTGTTACAGACCAGGTCTGAGCCATCCCAGGCTTAAAAAGGCACTGCTGGAATCATGGCTTGCTGGAGCACCTTGAGCTCTTGGTGTCAGGAATATATAATTCAAGCTTTTAAACGTTTTTGCTGTTGGGTATTTTTTAAGTCAGCTCCTTCTTTGTTAAAGGTGGATCTGTGGAGCTTTGAGCTCATGTTTTAATATAGTTGACTGCTGTCCTTCAGCAGCCTTCCGACTTGTTTCCAAACAGCCCATGCCTCCTTTCACATTGAGTTGGAAGTGAAGGCTGACAACTGGGGCATTGGGAAGAGATACTATTGCTTGCTGGCTACAAAATCCCAGAGATCTGCTGAGGAAGAATTTATTTCTTACCTTTTTTTTTTTAAGGTTCTGGTGGACAGTTGTGCAGAAATATTCAGTGGGTGAATGTGGAGGCAATTTGAGCCTTGCTGTAGAACTTCAGACGTTTCCAGGTACTTTTGCCCAGCTCCGTGACAGTACTGGAGGTCCAGTTGTGGAATGAACCTCCCGTGTGCTTTGTCCTTGCTAACAGGTCCAGTGAGTACCTGAACCTATACTATCGGGGGTTTTGGGCAGGGAGTCTTGCTCATGCTGGTGAAGCAGGAGCCTATGATCTACCCTTGGTGACATTTTCATGCCAGGTTTAGTAAGTGAGAAGTTTGTAATTTCTCAGAGGAACATGCGTGTGCCCTGAGGGAGCCCTACAGACTCTTAGGTGATCATTACTGGATTTTGGCAAGGTCTTAACTGATGCTTGCGTGGGCAAATAATTCAACTCAACAAGTGACTGCTGCAGTCAACTTGGAGCTTTCCTAGGATGAGATGCTGAAATAAATGATCAAGAGTTGAGTCTTGTGTGCGTCTTTTCCCAAGCAGTTTATTTGTGCCTCAAAGGCTCAAAGTAAAGACTTTTTTTGGATAAAGAAAAGTTTGGAAACCTTCCTTTGTGATCAGGAAAAAATATTTTAGAAGTACCTTTCTCTGTCTTCTTTTGTAACAGAAAGCTACCATGAAGCTTTTGAAGCTGCCTGTTATTTTTAACTTGTTCCTTGTCCTTTGAAATAAATCACATCTTTTCTCTATGGCAAAAGAGAGCCTAGCAAGTTACGTACATACAGACGTGGACACTTCTGAGTGCCTGCAGTGAAGCTAAACAGAATGTTAAGAAAACGTTGCCAAACAAGGCAAGACCATTCTGAAGTTAGTGATTCACACAAGGATCTGATTAAAAAAAAAAAAAAAATCAAACCACTTGGCTGAGGAGGGTGTGATGAGAGGGGATGTTTGATGGTTTGGGAAGCGCAGGAGGCTGGCTCTAGATCTGTGGCTTGGATTTCTGGCACAGCACTTTGCAGGTGCTAAAAAAAAAATGATAATGCACTTCCTATTAAAAGCTGGCAGTTACATGTGTGACTGGGTGTCTTCGGCCAGGGGAAGCTGAGCAGCATGGCTGCTCCTGCCCCGAGTGTCAGGGTGGATGGTGGCAGGATGGATGCTGGTGGAGTGGCCCTTGTAGGGAGGTTGGGCAGCTTGAGTGCAGTTCTTGCCAGACCTCTAGTTCATTGCCAGTATGGCATGACAAGTTGTCATAGTTTGTGGCACACCCATGGCCAGGCTCCAGGTCAGGGGCTTGTCACTCTTGCCTGGCATTTCCTGAAGTATTTAACAGCAGCATTCCCCTGAAACAGCACTTTTGGTTGAAAGCCATGTTGCAAACCAGCCTCTGCTTTGTAGCTGCTGTGTCGTACAAGCCTCACGCGTGATTCTGCTTATCTGGGATATACTGAGTGTGCCCAGCCCCATCTGAGCCTTGCAGGTGAGTATCGAGACTGGGAGCTGCCTACAAAATTGTGGCTCTGCTGGAGACAGCGTTTTTGCCACTTGCTCTGTGCTGCTTTATCCCCAGTTGCATAATACAGCGTGATGTGGATAATCCAGTCATCATTACAAAAGGATTTAAAACTCCTTTTTAGTCAGAAGTAATTTTTAATAAAGCTTTTGCTTTGCTTGGAGAACTGTTCTCTTGGCTTGTGTGTTTAAGAAAAATGCAAGAAGCCGAGGGGGGTTGGGAGGGAACCAGATCAGAGAAGGGACTCAAGTGCCTCTGGCTCCTAGGCAGCTGCTGCTGAAGTCAAGAGCTGTGGAACCCATTTCCATAAGCACCAAGCATGCAAAATCCTTATGTGTGCAAATAAAAGTAGCAGTACGTTTGTGCTTTCGCTGAATTTTTCCCTCATTGAGCAAACTTGTGGTGGTGGAGGGAAGGAAAGACTCTTTGTAGCTCAGTCTGGCTTGTGCTCCCCCTTTAAACTCTCTATGTTCAAAACATTGGTGGTCCTCCAGGGCCTCCTGCATCTCAGAACAAACTGTGATCCTGGACAAACCACAGCAAAGGAGGTGATGCTCTTTGCTTCTCTTGTAATGGCTTTTTGTGTGTGTTTGTGATTGACCTTACTTCTTTGGTTGTTGCTCTGCCATTGTATTGTGGGAAGTGCACCATCTACAATAACGCAGTCTTTAAGTAGCTCTAAAACACGCCATCTCCTCCTGCATGCCAGTGTTTTCCTACTTTCCTGGCAGAAGCCATCTCTTGAACTGCCATATCTACTTCACTTTCCCTAAGAGAAAGTCTGGTTGGGGCCTGAACTCCAGCGCTGAATGGCATTTCAGAGCAAGCATCCTGCTGATTTCTGCTTTTACAGTCCCAATAGTCCTCACTCTTGGGATCCATATGTTTAAAATCTCCCCAGGTCTCTCCTCTTTGATAAGTACAATTTAACATCGTTTCTTCCCAAAACAGATCCTTCTAAGGGGATCAGTGCTGGGCAGAGGAGAGACAGTCCCATTGCTGTTCAGGTGGGTTGGGGAAACATTTGAAGGAGTGGAGGCCAGGACTGTGTTACAATAACACTGGTGAGTACATAGTTCAGAGTCATCCCCTGGTGGAAGGTTGCCTGGAGAAAACCTGGAAGTAATACGTGTTTGCAGCACAAATATTAGGGGGCCAGGAAGGAGCTCAGCTTTGTCCCATGGTGGAGCAGGCAGCTCCTGGGAAGGTGCAAGGGAGTAGAGGATATGATGGAGGAGTGAAATGTTCTCCTGGCAATGTTGCTGCCTCCCTGGGAGGC
This sequence comes from Scolopax mira, assembly GCA_004320125.1. Taxonomy (NCBI): domain Eukaryota; kingdom Metazoa; phylum Chordata; class Aves; order Charadriiformes; family Scolopacidae; genus Scolopax; species Scolopax mira. Next base: position 50,763 of record BJBW01007513.1, on the reverse strand, counting down.
TGATGAGTTCTTTACAGCCCTCAGGGCTCCTTCCTGTTTCAGTAGCAAATGTGGCTGCCTCAGAAGTGATTTTTAAACAGAGAAGACAGATGCTGCAGTTTATTTTGGGGCACTGAGAACCCCAGGCCAGATGGCATTTAGCAGGCAATGAACTCTCCAGGAGTTAAGTAGCAAAGCTATTGTTTCTGAACTCACATGACTTATCATTTTGTAAAGCATTCCAGTGGCAGAATAAAAAGTAGTAAAAACTGGTTTCAGCAGAGGTAGTAAAACAATCTATAATCTTAAGTCCATAAATAAGTGCTTTCCCATAGGGGAAAGCAAAAACTAGTTATTACCTTGATTTACAGCCATTAGTTGTCATCTCTTTGGATATTAGGGAATGAGAGGGTGCACAGAAGAATGATTAAATGATTTAAAATGCTGAGGAATCACCACCAAAAAAATATATAAAAAATTGATTCTCATCCCCTCTGGAAAATGGTGCAAATAGAAAAAGATTTTATAAAGCTGTTAATAGTGAAAGGACAGACAGAGCTTTGGTTTTTACCATTGAACAATGCAAAGCCATCAGCTCATTCAGATTTCAAAGACAGCAATTTTGGTAATAACAAAAATACTTCAAGCAAATGGAGAAGATTTGAAACAAAAATCAGTACTCTGCCTCTGTTGTTGTAGGGAAACTCAGGCTCTGAGCTCTGTGGAGAGCTGCTTGGCCAGAGCCATGTGCACCAGCAATGTTTTTAAAGAAGACCCCAGCCATACCCATGAGACCAAGAAGAGAGTTGGCCACTGGTGCTCTCCTGCTCCGATTTCAGCCATATAGCTTCACTCAAATTTACATCACACTCTGACTCACGAGAAAGACCTAAGGATGTAGTCATGAAACTTCAGTGTAAAGGAAAAAATACATGCAGACAAGCAAGTTAGATCTGATGCCTTTGTAATTAGGGAAATTTCTGTGATACTCAGCTAAAGCCATACCTGTGGTCAGCATGTAGTGTGGTGTTAGTTATTAACTAGCAGGAGTGGGTGGCTTTGTAGGAGAAACATGAAGGAGGCATTTTGCTCCAATTAAGCATGAGCCTAGAATAATTTCTGTGATGTACATGCATAGATCAAATTCCACAGTAAAGTGGCTTCAATAGAAAGTCATATTAATAGATTAAAACAGGGATGAGGTCAAGTTGGTTCAGTTAACAGGTAAAACACTTGATTTAACTTTTGAGCCTGAGTGGGACTTAATGGTGTTTAGACTTTGCTCCTTAAACCAGTTGATGTTGGGGGGGGGAAATCAATATTTGTTCCTTTGCTTAAGTGGGCTCTGTGGTTGTCCTGCTGAACGGGGATGGTTTTAGAGTGACCAAAATAGCTTTACAGAGGAGTACTGCACAGGCATCCTGCCTAAAATGATCAGAAAAAGAATACTTACCACACAAGTTTGAAAATACAGCTCCCTCCAATCCACTTTGCTGAACACGCTGAAGGCTTGGAATGGCCCTAAGGCAACAGCAACTCATGGAGCCAAGTTACTTTTATCCAGGAAGGAGTTTATTTAATCTCAGGAAAGAACAGTTGGGCAGTGCATGTACGTGCATGTCTTGCATGTGTGGTTTGTTCTTTTTCTTGGCTTGTGAAAGGCAGGCAAATTTCAAACAAAAACAAAATCCAACCAAAAAAAACCAAACCAAAACAAAAAAAACGAAAGGGTGGCTGTGGTAGAATGTAAAAGGATACTACAAGGGAAACTACAGGTCTTTCGCTCCCCAGCTGGACTTTGCTGAATGGTTGCTCCAGAAAAGGGGCTGTGTAGCCAGGCCCAGCTGTGGTGTGCATAGATGTCTTTTAGGGAAGGAGCAAGCCAACTGGGGGGAAAAAATAAATATCTTGTCTCAGGTATTCTTCCAGCCCTCTTCTATCTTCAGCATAAGGATCTGTCTCTTAAGTAATGCATAAAGATACTGTGCCAATTACTGCTCCAGTCTATTCGTGAACCCTTGTGAGCTCCTTGAATCTACAGTGTGTTGCAGCCAGGAGTTGTGCAGCTTAGGTCAGGTGCTGGACCACACTGCTTTTGGTTTTCTGTGGGAGCACCTTGCAGTAAAAAGCAGCTTTGCATCAAAGCTTCTCAGTTCTTGCATTGGAGCAGGCAGGAAAATGATCATCCAGTTCTGGGTGCGATGTGATAGCCAGACTATTGTGAGGAAGAATGTCTTGCAGTCTTGCCTAATTCTCTAAATTTAGCAGAGGGGCAAGGCTGAGACTTGGCTGTGTCTCATCAGTTGCATAAGGCTGGAAGTCCATAGGACTGAGTCTTGTCGGCCCCTCTCCAGGGATTGGCTTTTCATGTGCCAGCTGTTAATGTGTTGTGATCCAAACACAGAGAACCAGAGCTAGAGAGATGCTGACCAGTCCTGGTAGCTTCCTGCAGACCTTGGTGCATCGTGCCTGCTAAATTTGTTTGTCACAGTGATGGCTTTGAGAGCACTTTTAAACCTTTTTTTTTTTTTTTTTTCCCCTTTAGTGGGACCTGCAGCATGCTAATCATCTGGATGAAAGAAGCCTCAGCATCTCCTCTGTGATGGGGGTGTAATAGCTTTGGAATTACTGTTTGGAAAGGTGGGCTCACAGCTGGTGGGAATTGTTGCCATTTGGAATGGCTGCAGCTGATGGTGTCTAGCTTTTGGGTGGATGCTCTGCATGCAGTTGTGCCTTGCTGTTGCTGGATGAGAGCAGACAGGTCAGGGCTGGCTGCAGCTTTCTCTCCAGCTGGTGCATTGCCTTGGCAGAATGAGAAAGTGCTGATGGCAGATATGGTCGAAGGGGTGGAATTAAAAATAACCAAAAGGTAGATTCTTGGCTTGGTTACTCAGTGGCAGGCCTGTTTCTATTCTGGGATGAAGATAATTCGCACTGAGCTCATTATACCATGACTTAAAATGCCTTGACAGTCAATTTCGTTCCGGCTAATAAGGTCCTAAAATGATAATGAAGCAAATCAATTTTTCATGGCTTTGTATTGCAGTCATCTAAAAGTGCTGTGTTGCAATCTGACAATTCAAGAAACCTTTTTAGATATTGGAAGGGCAGCAAAATACTAAGCATTTTGGAGGATGCTTTGTTTTGTATTTTAGCTTTTTCCCAGTGCCCCCTCTCGTTTTCCCGAGCCTTTATGGTGTGGTGTTTAAATGTCCCCTTTGGTCACTCCCTTTCTTTAGTGTCTGCTCTGGTCAGTCATGGGGGAGATGGCTTGCTTCCACCTTCCCCATGGCACAGGATGAAGAAGAATGGAGTGCCCAACAGAACGGGTAGAGATGAAACTGAACAAGGGGAGCTACTCATGCTGAAATACTATTTGAAATAGATGGAGTTTGATGGGACAGAGTGCTGAAATGGCATCTTGTTCACCCCTCACTCCCCCATATTTGGGGGGGAGAGAGGGGCAGTGATGTCATAAGTCACAGCCTTCTTTCCTCATGGAAGTCTCTTGCTGAGGTGTCAGTGTTACCTGGCATAAATGCTCTCTATGCTTAGTATTTCATAAGTTGTGGAGAGGAGAGAGATGTTCCATGCATTGTGTAGCCACACTGATGGTGGATCAGTTACCCTCACTGGCTGAGGAGTAAGTTAGATGTCAACCATCCTTTATTTCTCCGAGCTACTTATTTCATACTGTCAGAAGGAGACAGAAGGGCTCAAATCTTCATGAATGCTCCTGGAGTTACTTTGACAGGGCTGTTTTGATGATTTCCTAATACCCTATCTCCATACTCACAAACCAGAATGGAGAGAAAGTACCAAATTGTGTGGTTTGGGGAGTGCGTGTGGTTTTTTGTTTTGCTTTTAATTGAATTCCAGTTCTAACTATAATTAATTTCCATGAGCCTGAGAAGAAGATAATTAACTAATGTTTTGGGACAAACATAGAGTTTTCCAAGCTTTATACTTGGAAACCTTGTATTGCCACACTGGTAAGGGATGATCTCACATAACTCATATTGAGGAAATTAGTGGCATTTTAAATGGTAACCCTTCTGTAGCTGCCGAGTCGAGCATCCAAAATGTTTTCCACTCAAGTCCTCCACACAAAGGTCCAGTGCCAAAGGCTTTCCTGGAGCTTTTCCAACCACTGAGGTATGTCAATGTTCTCTTCTGCTGTGATGGCAAGGGGTTAAGAGCTAGCTGACTCTGTCATGACTTGGGGAAGGAGGAAGGTATCTAACCCCCTTAAGCCTTCCAGTCTCTAGGTGGTGTTTGTGTGACAAGTAGTAGCCGTTGCCAGGTGCAGCATCTGTCTTCCTGTGTCTCGTGGTCAAGCCTTGCAGAAGACCTTACACTTTGGCATGTGCCCCTGGCTTCCTGCCAGGGTGATTAGCCTGGTAGCTCCTTAGATGGAAGGTAAAGTGCAGGGTGATCTCAGCTTTGGTGGCGAGAGCGGCTTGGGTTTGGGCTGAGCAGAGTGGAGCTTCTCCAATGGTTCTGAGCTTCCTGGCCTGGGGAGCAGTAGCTCTAGGTCCTGAAGCTTGACCTAGACCTGTCAGCTGCAAGCTGAAAAGCACTCCTGCCTGTTTGCAGAGATCCACCACAGAGGTTGTTCCAACATTTCTGTCATCTGGCATGAATTAAGAACCTTGGGAAAACATTTTCCTGTGCAGCCAGCTGGCGGCAATATTCAAGGTGAGCCATTATACGTATCCACGGCCAGCGTTGTGAGGCCTAGAGATGAGGTGCTGGCTTGAGAGGCAGCTGGTGCTGTGCATGCAGGGCTGGAAAGGTCTCTGGTGCTTGGGTCAGCCAGCAACCCAAGGCTGAGCCGTCCCGCTGGCAGTTGTGGTGCTCCGGAATGGAGCTGAGCACTGACAGGAGACTGATCCATGTTCGAGGAAGGTGTCACTGATGATGGTTTTAGTCTTGAGCCCTTCAAAGGAGAAATGGCAAATTGCCGCTAGTTCCTTTTGTGTGTTTTGGAAAGGTCTCTTTCTTGCTCTCCATACCCTTTTCTCTGTGCTTTCATCTTCTGGTCTTAGGGACCCATCTCTGCAGGTTGGTCCTTTGCCTTGCAACTGGACGTCTTTCCCAGCTTTTTTTTTTTGTTTTCAAGCCTTCCCTTTCTTTTTTAATTATATTTAATCCCAGGCTGATTTGTTTCTGAGCCCGTGTTGTACGTGATGGGTGGCTCTGCATAGCAGTCTGCTGTTGTGATAGGTACTTACCAACAGAGTTTTCTTCTCTGTTGCTTTTTGTCGCAATCATTTCTCTCACTGGGGCACTTTCACAGGCTGGGATTTTTGTTGTTGTTTTTGATTGCTAGTTTTAAGCTCCTTTAGCTGTGACAGCAATGTAAGGCTCATAAAACTTTCTGTTCGTAATGTGGATTTCACCCAGCTCTGCTCCCTTTTTTGATGTCTCTGCTTTCAGCTGCTTTATTTTTGTTGTTTGCAGCCAGGAGAATAGCTTCCAGTGAGAAGAAAATGAAGTCCTAACTTGGAGCTCTCTATCCAGAGCCTTTCCTCCAAGCAGGCCAGGTAGATAAGGTCACTCAGGACTCCAAAAATAAATCAAGTAAAGTGCAGAGTTCTAACTTTCTGGGGAATATTTTTGTGCGTGACATGCAGGCAGTGCTGTGAGGAGCTTATTAAAAATTCATACCAATACAGAGCAGTATTTTCTGTGTGCAGTGCTTTGAGAATAAGCTTGTGCATCATACACAGAAGCATTTGCAAGAAGCAAATTTCTTTTCATTTCACCCAAGCAGAGAGTGTGGTAAAGACAAGATTTAAATGGCATAGAAGCAGGCTTGGTGTGAGACCATCTCCTTCCCCCTCCTTCTGCTAAGATTGCTGGCAGATTTCTTGTCTACTGCAGAGCTGACAGCAAAGCCCCAGTGCGTGAGGATGTTGCCTGTGCTTGGAGCAGAGGGGAAATCTCTGCACGTGGCTGTTCAACTCATCCTGCCTCTGTGATAGGTTTGATCTAATTGTGTGAGTGTTCCAGCTGTTGAACCTCAGAACAACTAACAGCCCGGTAGAGAAGCTGTAATTTCTCCAACCCCAATCCCTTTGCAGTTGTATGGATAAAAGGGGGTAGGACTGCATGCAAAGCAGAGGAGTGTCCTGAGACCTGGGGCTCTCTTGTGAGCCCCGCTTTCCCACTGTTGGAAACCAAGCATGGGACATGTGCTTTTGGTACACAGCAATGTTGGAGTGTTTTATTCTCTACTTTTCTGAAGGCATGACTGCTGAGTGCTGTGCTGAGGGATGTCATGAGCAAGGATTAGTTGAAGGAGGCTTGACAGAGTAGTGGTTGAGACTGAGATGTAAAGTCTATCTCCTGCCAGCCCCACTTGCAGTGGTTGGTGTCTGAAGGCTTTCAGCAAAGAGGAACAGTGAGAAGGGATTTGGGGTAGGACAGCAAATGAATGCTGGAGCTTAAAAACCAGTGGGCATGTGGTTGGAACAGCTCTGGGGCAGGGAGTGAAATGAGTGGGTCAGCGCTGAGGCAGGGCAGGATGTCGGAACAGCTTGGTTTTGGCTGTCTCATGCCCCCGTCATGAAGCATGGGTAATGTATCTTCAAGGTTGCAAGAAGACTGAAGAGAGAGAAGCATGAGAGCTAGGGCCCTGCTCATCCTGGTTGTCCCGATGGAGGCCAGATCCTGACATGAAAATGAGGAACACCATCAGACTGATAGTGTGCAAGTGTGTTCTCCTGGGAGCTGAGAGAAAGGAGATGGCATGGCAGGCCGGAGCAGAGTCTCTCACCCCTGAGCCCTTGCTGCAGATTGTTGACCTGTGAACAGGGAACCTTGTGCCACTTAGCAGAGCCGTGGCAGTGGGAACTGTGTGGAGGCAAATGGTCTGGGTGGGATTTTCCTCCTTGTGTGCAAAACCCTCCTCTCTGTTAGGCAGCCAAGTAGAGTTACAGTTGGCCTTGTCTGGCTGCCAGCGTGGAGTAACCAAACACTCCTGCAAGCGCTCGCTTTTCTAGCTGTCAGCCTCTCTCCTAACTCTTGGATTTGTCATGGGTATCTGGCATTTCACGGGTATTTTCTAAAGGCCAGTGAAGTGTGCTTTGCAGCATGCATGGGTCTGATCGCTGGCATGGGCTTCAAGGGAGCCATCCCTCCTCAAGTCATAGTAAATCAAGGGCAGTAGGAATAATGTGCCTAACTCTGTACATGGCCAAAAATTGTACACCAATGCTTTTTAGTGTTCCCTGGGCATATATGGCAGTAATTCCTTCCTCTTGCACTGAGAGGGGATATATGGTTGAGATCTGACTGGCACTTGCAATTACCCTTGGGGGGTGCAGGCATTGGCCTGGCCCAGGAACCCCGCACAAGCGGCTCAAAGTTGACTCTGTCTGTTCTGGGATAAAACAGTGGCAGTGACAACATCTTGCTGATGTAGGAATACCTGCTTCAGGTGAGCTGGCTTCTGCAGAGAGGGAGGAAACAGGCCCTTCTGGTGGAGCTTTGGGCATGGCTGAAGGCTTGTTCCTGCCTTTGCCTGTGACTGCCCATGTAAAGCAGGTTTCTTTTAAATGATGCGGGCAGCGTGACTCGCTCGGCCCATCTGCCTGGGGGAGATAACAAATCAGCTTATGTTACAGCCAAACCCAACCATGGTAGTTTCACAACAGGGTCTTGATTTGTGTCTCAGCCTTAGCTTGCTGTACAGCACATTTTACCCAATTGCAGAGACCTGCTTCTATGACAAAATGCCAGGAGGGTGGCGATGGGACGGATGCAACTCCTCTGTGTCATTTGTGCCCTTGTAAATGGAGAGGCAGCAAAGGACTGACTTCTAAAGCATCTGCTGTCTGTTTGCAGGTGCTTTTAACCAGGCTTGGTGAATGCCTCTCTTCTATACCCTGAACTGGGACTTAGATGCATCTGAAAATCAGGCCTTAGTCAGCAAGTACCCAGCATTAAAGTACCTTGGCAAATAGGGCTTATACTCCTAAATCAGCTGAATAATCTTAGTGATACAGATCTGTCTCCTGGAAGATGGGTTTGTACTTCAAAAACTCAACTGTGTACATCTTTAACCTTAAGACGAAGCGGTTGGAGTTTTGATTAAAACCTTAGTGCCTTCTGTGGAAGTTAACATTAAAACCGAGGCCATGTCAAGACTAGGGTAAGCTTTGTGGTTTGTGTGTGTGCTATTGCAGGGTAACCTTTCAGAAGGGGAACGCAGAACTGAGTTTTCCAATAAAATTTGTGACACGCTTATGAAGGAATGTGCAATCAAAATACAGACTGGCTAGTCTGTACATAGGGGCAGAACAAGTGCAGCCGACGTGGGTTGTGCCAGATATGTTTAAACTTAGCAGTTAAACCAAGCAAACACCACCACATGCCAGACACTTAGCTTTTTCTTTTGTATCAGTGCAATACTTCGTTTGATCTCCTCTTTCCTGACACAATGCAGCCCTGAAGACTTTTCTAATCTCCTGTGGTTTGAATAATTTCTGAATAGAAATGTGAGATTTCTGAAACCTCCAAGAGATTCTGGGCCTGGAGAATTGTGTCCAAGCAGTGTCTCAATGCTAGCTTATTACAGCTCTGAAAATTGCATATTGCAGTGGGATTTGCACTGGCTTTTTTTTTAGCAGTGATGTGAAGCGTGATTTAGATGGTTGTGCCTGGTCAGTAGTGTGATGAGTTTGTGCAGCAAAGATGAGCAGTTTGCAAAGACAGGGGGACAAGAACGCTATGGTGGGAAGGCAGTGGTACACTCCTTAGCTGGGAGGGGGAGGAATAGGAAGGGGATGCACAGGTGACTTTCTGCCCGCTTGGTGCATGATGCATCTCGTGGAGTAACTGTGAGAAAAGTCTTTCTTCTGGGGAGCAGTGTGTATGGCAGCAGGAAATGGGAGTGGGGCTGGAGAAGGTGTGGATGGGGCTGGGGACAGAGTGAGATGAGCTTTTTTCTCAGAGGCAACGTGGAGGAGGAAAAGCCATCAAGAAAAGGAGAGTTGACTGAAGAGCTGTGGGAAGGGGTTTGCCTCCAAATCAGGCATCTATTTTACCCAGCAGCAATCTCCTCTGCTTGAGAAATCACGGTCTAAGGATTCCTGAAGTGGGGAGATGGAAATGGGCAGGAAGGCTCGAGCAAACAGACCAGTCTTATTGCTCTCCCAGTTTAAGATCTAATGGATATTAGCCCTGTCTTTAAAGCACTTTAAGGCTCTTAATGGTGCCCTGATTTTGTGACTCATCTTTCAGAGCTGGTGTTTTCAGTACTGTTACCAATACTGTAGTTTGGAAGTCAAGCTGGGGTTGGAAACTTGGGAATCACTGGGACACAGAGTCCTGTGGCATACGTGCTTGATGGGATGCAATGCTGCTTTCAGTGTGTGACAGCTCACGTAATTGAGGACGCTGCTTTGCAGATTTAACTTTGAATTGCAAATACCATCACGATTCTTCTGTTTTGGGAGATGTCTTTGCGTGTCTTAAAAGCAGCTCTGCCACTTCAGGTTTGAGTGTGGGTGTGAGACAAGGGTAGATGTTCAAACCAAATGTGAATTCAGATTGCAGACCATGGGGGCAAACTGGAATTACCAGCCCAAGAGGTGGGGTATCTGTGTGTGTGTGTGTGTGTTTCCTGGCAAACCCTCCCCTCTGCTTTCACAACATGAAATGATGTGTTATTGCTTTGGAAAAACCAAGGGGTTTTGGAACTGCTTTTTCATGAAAGCAAGAAGAGAAACAGTGTGAGGAGGAGAGGAGGGAAGTGGCATTTGAGGAGCTTCAGGAGTGATGGGGCTAACTGTTGGGCCATTGCTGCACAGGCTGGGTGGTAGGTACTTCTTCAAAGTGTGAATTCTTTTCTTGTTTTCCTGGAGTGTCTGGCAATTGCAGCTAGACACAGGGAGACATCTTTCTGATGTCCTTTGTTGAAAAGCAGAGAAACTTATTTCATTTCAAGCAGTGTATTTCAAAATAGAGGAGTCCAAGGACCATTTGTCTAGAGTATTTTAGTGTAAGTGGGGACAGCTCACGGTGGCTGTTTGATTGATGGCTACAGAGAGTTTTGTGTGGATCTGTGACTGCAGCCTGTTTACAGCTGGCCTGCCTCTGTCAAGGAAGTCACCGATGGCCTGGTGCCTCTGCCTTGGGTAAGGCTGTGCAGCACTGCTGTGGGCATGCTCAGCAGAAGAATGAAGCCGTTCTGGGCATGGATGCTGCCATCCCATATTGCCTTTGAGAGCAGACCCTACATGCCAGACTAGTATCAAGAGGTGCTGCTCGTGCTTTTGGGTGTCTAAGCCATGGTTGGACTAAGCTGAGGAGATAGCATGTCAATGGCTGGGGAATCTGTCCTGCTGGGGCCAGTTATGTGTGGAGTGAAGCCAGGAGGAAACTTGAGTTGGTCTGAGCGAGCTGCTGGGGAAGTGTTCCTCGGAGCTGGGGGCACCAGCTTTTCTCAGCACCCAGCTTTTCCCTCCCTCACTGTGCTGGTCTGCATCTTACCCTGGACTACATGCTGCAAGGGTGCCAGTGGTGGGGAGATGCCAACTTGGCACCTTGACAGCAGAGCTGACGCAACTCATTTTGCAGAGGGATACCATGTGTTGTGAGAGCCCCCCGCTGCTACTGACTCTATACAGAGCTGGTATTGCCTCCATTAGGGAAGAGGTGACAGCTGGGAGCTGGGATCTGCATGCTCAGCAGAGTATAGTGTGGCCCAGAGCCCTGATGGGACACAGCAACAGTTCCAAGGCAGCTGTGGCAAGCATGCCCAGGGAAAGGGGCATTAGGTAATCTTCTTGAGTATTTTTACCTGATTATAAATACTGAGGCTAAGAGAGGCACCCTGCAGCTGGCCAGCCATCGCAGAGCAGCAGGGTCTCTCCAGCTCCTAGGTAGCTCCAGCTCAGGAACCGCAGTACTGGGGCAAAGGCTGGGCAGCTGCAATGGGCAGGAAGCTCCAACAGAACAGAGGCAACATACAGGTTCAGAAAAGGTCAAGCACATTTGTCTGTTTATCATCCTAGAATTTCTTAGAGGAAAAATACTGAAGTAATGCAAAAATCATGTATGTGACAGTGCTTTCAAACTATCTTCTTTTTGGTTCATACCAAAGAACATGGTCTTCGCAGGGTTCTTCTGTTTAAACTGAAAGACAGATGCTTTATGGGTAGCTTTGTGGGTGTGGATGGCTGTAATATGCAGATGTGAATAACAAGGCTTATTATTATCTGTAGCTTTCTCTATCTAATTTGCTGCTGATGCTACAGGTCAGCTTCTTCCTTTTCACAGAGATTGAAGGTAAACGTCTGGATCCCATCTGCACCCAAAGCCTAATTAGAACACCTACTCCTAAAACCTCCATCTCATTAGCCTCCATCTAGATGCTATGTATCCCTAAGGAGCTCTCAAGTCTGCGTACAATGATTCAAAGCAGGAACAGGAAAGATGGCAGATGTTATGTTTGTGTGGAGCAGCATGTCTTCAAGCTGTAATCACAGGACATTCACCATGGTTACACAGATGAGACCTGCTTGGTTTGCAGGACCAGTAAGCCCTCTTAAAGTGTTCACTTGCACCGGTCATGGATGTTTACTTGGTGAGGGCAAGGGGAGGGCATGCTAAAAGCAAAAATTGCAGAAACTGCCTTGCCAATGCTTAAATGTTTTCATTGTTTTCCCTTACTCACAGGAGAACTGCTGAGTCAGCCAAGACCAGAGGGACTGACGGAGATCATCTGTCCCAAGAACGGCAGCGAGCGAGTTAATGTTGCCTTGGTTTACCCCCCTACTCCTACTGTGATCAGCCCTTGTTCCAAGTGAGACCTGAAAGCAAACTCCCATTTCCCCTGTCAGTAGACACCAGAAAGCCTACATAAAACATGCCCCCACTAAGCATTTTTTCTGGATGGTAGCAGCCTCACGGCCTGGGGACTGTTCTAATTGTTGGTATAAGCAACCCACTCAAAAGAGAAGAGGTACAGTAAAATTGCTTGAGGTGTTCCCTGAGCTGTATTGTGGCAGATGCAAGACACACATAGTGGGTAGGACAGATCAGGACATAATATGGTCACAGGCAGGTTTAGGTAGGATGAGATCTTGGGAGGTCTCTGTCTACCCATTGCTCCAAGCAGGGCCACCCTCACGGCTGGGTCAGGTTGCTTGGAACTTTGTATAGGCAAGGGTTCATGACTGCCAAGGATGGAGGTGCCACCACCTCTCTGAACACCAGAGTTACACTGTTCTCCTGGGGCAGAACTTTTTTCCATCAGAGCCTCCCTTAGTACAGCTTGGCTTTCATTGCCATGAAGGTTCGCTGCTGGCTTTTGTTCAACATGTTCTCTACCAGATCCCAAGTCAGCTAGACCCCAGCTAGACTCTGGTGTTACATGGGGTTTTCCAGGTGTAGGGCTATGCATTTGTCCTTGTTGAATTTCACAGCACTGTTGTTCGCCCAGTCCTCCAACTTGGTGAGGTCCCTCTGGACAGAAGCCCTGCCTTCTGTATATCAATAGCCTATAAGTCCTTCACTCCATGAGTGGGGATGTACTTGGAAAACAGAATTGTGTTGTGGTGGGAACAAATGTGGAACAACATTCACAAAAACAGCCAGTGCCATGGCTTTTTGATGCACAGGTTTTCTTGCAGAACACAAATGCATCTGTGGCCTGCTCTGCTTGGAGTGGCCCAAAGGAATTTGGCAGCGAGCTGAAAGAAGTAAGCCGAGTGTCTTGCTAGTGGCTGCTGCTGTGCTGTGTGTGAATGCCTATTACTTTCATGTCAGTATCTGAAAGTAGCTTTTGATGCTGTTCTCTCTGTTCAGTACCCTCCCACCCCAAAATACGCTCATCCTGCTGGAGAACAGCTTCGTTGATGGGTGGCTGTTGAGCTGTGTATGGAGGTGAAGTGCCCACCTGGGGCAGGAAACAAGGTAGCTGCCCTGATACCGAACCACAGGTCACCACTGTCTATTCATTTGGTCCTCCTGTGTGTGTACTTGGCACAGCACATTTCTAACCCAAGGTTTCAATTTTTGTTGTATTGTGCTGTCAGGCTATGCCTCTGCACTTGTCTTCCTGTCCTCCAGCCTGCCTTCCATAACGTCTAACAACCGTGTCCCAGTTTCACAGTCATTCTGCTGGCAGGAAACTTGTGTTCTCAAAAAGGCCTGTGTTACTTTTAAAGATCTCACCCTCCCTATTTAGAAGCCTAGATAAAATTGTGTGTCTTAGGTTATTCATCACAAGCACTAGGAACCCTGCTGCTCATGCTACATTGCTTTTTTTTTTATCTTTTCCTCTTCCAGATAAATCATCAGTGCTGGTGCCAAAGGTTTTCCACCGGGCAGAATGTGGCTGATGCTCTGCAGTGCTCCCACCTCTCCAGTTGTGGAGTTGCATGCTGCTGATGGGGATCAATGGGACTTTGGACTCTGAAACGCTGTGGGGCAGGGGCAGCTCCCAGGTGGGGGCCTCATGGCTGGAGTGGATGCAGTCACCTGGAGGTTGGGGACGACAGCAAGGCGTGAAGGAAAACAATTGCTGCACGTGGCAGGGCCACTGGCCAGAGGGAAAGCACTGGGGATAGGATTCTGTGGACCCATTGGTTGCGTGTTGAAAACCCATTTGGATCTCATGATGAATATAAAAATGTTCTTGGTACCATTTAATTCAGACCTGCTTGGAGGAAGGTCTCTTGAAATGAGCTGTAGCGGGATTCCCTGGATTTGTTCCTGGACAAGTGAGTTCTGTGGCAATTGGCCAAAGCTTTGTCGGGGACGGGGTTGATGCTGTGAAACCTTTCAAATTACTCCTGCTCCAAAACAGCTGGCCGTGTCCCAGAGCAGTCTTGGGTGGTGGCTGGCAGAGCAGGAGGAGAAGTGAAGTGGGAAATGTTTCCTGCCTTGTGTATTCACATACACTGTTCCATGAAGCAGTAACGGTGTGTTGTTATTACACAGGGATGGAAGAAGGGCAGTCAGTGTGCCCCCAGCAACTTCCAGTTCTTCTTTACCACTAGCCCCAACAGCTCATGGTCTGTTGAACTCTAAAGTTGCCATTGTGGTATTCTCCATACGTTGTGGCCACTTAGAGCAGTAAAAATCTATATCTGGGTCCTCCTAGCGAAGCCACCCAGACATCTTTGTGTGGAGATTAATGAAGCAGGATGTGGCTGTTGTACCAAGTGGCCCTGATCTCTTGGGCTGATCCTGACACCATGCTTCATGAGCAGCCATTCTCCCTGGGCCAGATATGGGAAAGTGCAGGCTGAGCACTGCCACCACAGTGTTGGTTTCTCTGCCTACGAGGTGGTTTTGAGGACTCCTAAGATGTTGCTGTCAGTTTGTGCCCTATAGCTGAGCTCCAATAACTGGGCTGTATGAGTCCTGCTCCATGCAAATATTTGATTTAGTGTAAATCAAATAGGAGGCAGGCATTTCCAGAGCCAGGATCCTTTTATCACATGCTGATGGAGGCTGAGAGATGAGGGACTTAAAATGTTTGTGTTAATGTACAGCTCTTATCCCTTTGGGCTATGATGGCAGACCTGGGATGGGCAGTACAGGTCAGCAGGTAGTCCCCACCAGGATGGGGGCTGGCCAGGCCCAGTGACCTGCACCCAGCTGAGACCTGCTGCTATTGCACAGTTGACGTTCCCCTGGCTCCTGTTCCTTCAAATACCAGCCTTGTGTGCAGGGCTGCAAATATTCCCACTGGCAGGAACTTAACACTGGGAAATGCAGGGCAGAATCAACTCTAGTGGGAAATTGCAAAGTCCAGGTGGAAGAAGTCAAGCCAGTGTGCCTCACTCCAGGGGGTGCAAGCTGCCAAATAAAAGTTGGCAGCTCTGTCAGCTTCGAGTCTCTTCAGGGCATCATTCTAGCAGGGGAGAGAGCTTGGGTTTAGATTTCATGTGTTGACCTGCCACCTCTAGCAATGTGCATTTGAGCCTTTCTTGTGTCAGTGAGAAGCACTCATTGATTGTGTTTCTGTATTGCTGTAGATAAATTGGGAATTAGAAATTGCCTGAGGCTTGGGGGGGAGTGGAAGGCAGGTGAGGTCTTTGAATGGTGTCAGGAATAGTGCTGGGAAACCCCCTTGCCCTGTGTTTTGCTGCCCATGAGACATGAAGGGATAGTCAGCACTTATGTTAGAGCATTCCCTACTGTCACCTCCTGTGCTGGGCAGCCTTCTCCTCCTCTCTTTGCTGCTACTCACCTCTCTCTTTCCATTCTCCGTAGGAAGAAACTAGCGATTTGTTGCTGTGACGTTGCGTGGAAACCACATTATAAAGAAACCACAAACTGGAATCCTTTCCCAGCCGGAGGCCTGTTTCCCAGTGCACCCATCTGGTCTGGGATGCGTGAGCATTGAAGGAGTGAGAGGACAGAGCAGACGTCTTACGGCCTGCTCCTTGGGACCACAGCCCTCCTGCCAGGGCATGCCACCTCGTGCCACCTCAGCAGGAGCACAGCGTTGCCTGGCCTCTGCAGGCACTGAAGCTGTAATGCCGGGAGCGTGGCAGTATGGAGATCAGCCTAGTTGGGTCTATTTAATTTGAAATGGTGATCACTCGTCCGCCCATTGTTTAGTAACTGGTGTAACTGTGTTTTCATCTGTATTTTTGTAATATGCAAAAGCCATTTAATTTTCTATGCAGTTCAAAAACATCTCCCCTTTGCAACTTCCAGGTGGGAGATCTGTGCAGGAGTAACAAGCCAGGTGGCTGATAGTCCTTTTGATTTTGCTGTCACTGTCTTTTAAGGATGCATCCTGGAATGCTCTGCACACAGTGTCCCTTTGCTGAGCTCCTGCCTCTTAGACCCCACTTAACATCCCTGAGCCCCAGGGATGAGTGCCCTGTGTTTTTGAAGGATCTGTCATTTTCCTGAGACAAGCCATGAGGAAAGGCAGCTTGAAGGCAGTGCCCTAAGAGCAGAGATACCAGAGTTCGGAGTCTGTATTATACTCCTGTTCTTGTCCCTGCTTGGAGAGTTACTGAACTCTTAAAAACGACTAAGGCCTCTGCAAAGCACCCTGGCAGCCTTTACTGAAAGCATATTATAAAGGGCTGGGGCATCAGTTGTGACCCCATGGAGTGATTATAACCCCTTTGGAATAGGAGGATAATCTCCTGGTACTAGATGACTGCTTCAATCAAGAGGACTGCGCTGGTTTTGCTCATTTTTTTTGCAGACCCCTTGCTTGTTGACCAGTTGATTTCCTACTGGAACTGGTGTAGACAGGTTTGGAAGCAGAGCTGGCAAGTTGCTTTGCACTGCAGGACTTTCAGCAGCTGGAACATATCCTGGAGTACCTTGTGTTGTGCTCTGAAACAGAAACCTGGGATTCAAACCTGCGTCCGTCCAATTGAAACTCCCAGGGTAGCAGCTTTACCTGCTGCTGGGTCTGTGTAACGTGTGAGAAATTGCGTGTTCCAAAGCAAAACACAAATCTGTCAAGGTAGAGTGAGAGGGAGTCCGAGGGGTGATGCTGCACATCTAGCTCATAGTAGGCCTTGCCAGGGATACTTGGAGGCCTGTGGTAACTGTGTGATGGGACACCCCTGCTTTAACTATACTAAAAGCAAAAAGATCAGAGAAATAGGATTGTTTCAAACCTGCCACAAGGTCAGGATGCATTTGACAAGTCTCCTTTCACAACAGTGCTGTTCTTTCTCATTCTCTCTCTGCTCTAAGCTTGGGGGATTCCAGAGACCAGGTTGGGATTTAACCTGCCTTGTGGTCTCTCAAATCAGATGGAAGAGACTGGGGGCTGTTGAAGCACAGGTCATTTCACTTGCAGCATCCCCCATGCTAAAGTCCCACAGTGGATGTGAAAACTCAACGGTGCATTTGAGTGCTGCTTTCCCAGGAACACAGGATGCATTTGGCTGTGCTGTAGCAACAGAGCTTACACAGGGTCTCTCTCCTCTTCACCTTAGTACCTCTGA
Source organism: Scolopax mira (assembly GCA_004320125.1). Classification (NCBI taxonomy): domain Eukaryota; kingdom Metazoa; phylum Chordata; class Aves; order Charadriiformes; family Scolopacidae; genus Scolopax; species Scolopax mira. The sequence goes on along the minus strand of BJBW01007513.1, from coordinate 33,835 downwards.
GATTGTAAAAGTTTGTTGGAGCAGTAGGGGCTCTTCACTGTGAGGAGGCGGATACGGTTGTGTTGCTAATGCTATTTAGGAGCTCACTAAGTGAGGTGAAAACCCACCAGCTCACTCCTACAGAGCCAGATCCCGGACCTCAGCTCCTCCCGTGTCCTTTGGATGGATGGATGGATGGATGGGATCTTGGGCTGGCATCCTTGGAATGACAGTGCGGGGAGGTGGAGATGCTGCACTGCAGTAAGCACAAGAAGAGGCAAGCCAGTGGTGGGCCTCAGTGTAGCACTCATCCATCACGCGCTTCATGGCTCAGTTCATGGACTGTAATTGCAGGTATTCATATAATCTACATCACTGGGCAGGACTCTGCACACACACACACACACATGCATGCCCAGACATACACGCACCATGCCCACACTTGGCCACACATCCTCGCCAAAACAACTGAAAATAAAAGTGATCTCAATCTCAAGGAGAGGCCTGGCTGTTTGATTTGGTTTTCCTGTTCCATCGTCTCCTTGGGCCCTGTTGCTGGAAGGGGTTGTGGTCTGTACCTAATTGTAGATCTGGGGTTTTCTGAGTCCAAGAGCCAGAGCTTTTAGGACCACTATTAGCAAATAACTCACAAAACCAGCAAGAGATCTGTCAGTCAGTGAAGGTGAGCATTCTTTGGATTAAGGTCTGTGAACCATTGCCTGCTCCAGCAAGGCAGGTGATTTCTGGGGAACAACTTTTTCCTTAATGCCTTGAAGGTGTCCTGTGGGTTTGTGAGGCCGGGCCGGCGGTTCTCATTGCTACTGTGTTTGCTTTCCTGGTTCCCTGCAAACCGGGCTCAAGTGCCACATTATTCAGAGGTGAGAGCAGTATCACAGCCCTCTACTGCCAACATGGGCATTAGTGGCATCACCAGCAGGGTGAATTAAAAGTAGGGAGTGAGTCCCCTCCCACACAGCACCAGGCAGCTGCGAGTGACCCCACTTCCATCACCACTGTCATCTGGAGAAGACAAGCCAGACCTCCACAGCACCCCCACCAAACCCAGCAATGCAGTGTTACCTAGGGGAAAGGATGGCAGCATCTGCAGCAAGGTGCTGGAGTGAAACAGAAGGCAAGACAACAGGGCAGAGGAGAAGATGCCAGGCTACTTCAGGGCTGGCGGATGTGGAGGTGTTGGGGTGGATGCATCTGACAGGTGAGTTGCCACCCACACATCGCCCTCCATCGCTGGGGGACAGGGGAATCTCTCAGAATGTGCCTGGATTGTGCTGTGGGACCCATGATTTGGCCTCCTCCCTTTGCCGAGAAGACCCAGAGGGCTGACGCGCGTGGTAGCCACCGCAACACGCTGCTTGTTGTCTGTGGAGAAAGGGGAAGGGCAGGGAGGGGGCAGGGGCCAGCTGAACCGCCCGGTGGCCAGGACCTGGCTGCCCAGACACCGTGTTTAGGACGCCCTGGGCAACGTCAGCCTCATGAGGAGAGGGACCTGGAAGCACAAACCAGCGCGTTCTTCCCGTAACACGGGCAGAGCTCACGGAAAGCTGCCGTGACCCCAAGCCCAGGAGGCTCCCGGGCAGAGGCTGAGGAGGGGTCCGGGAGGAGCGGGGCCGAGGGCAGCCCGGGCACAGTCCCCACAGCAGCGAGTCATGGCGGGGGCCGAGTCCGAGCTCGGCAATCACTGAGCGCGGCGGGGCGGCGGCATCAGCGGCGGGGCCGCCCCTCCGCCCAGGGGCGGGCTCCGCGCTCTCCCCGCCCCCTGGCGGGCCGCCGTCCTCGCCGCCGCCATGGAGGAGCAGAAGGAGAACCGCCCGCAGACTGCCCCTCGCGAAGCGCCGGCGCCGACCGCCTCCGCCGCCTGCCCGCCGGTGAGTGCGCGGGGGTAGCGGGCGGCGGCGGCGGGGCCGGGCGGGCGGTGATGGCCGCCCCGGGCATGCGCCGGCGCCCCCCGGCCCGCCGTTAGTCCCCGCGCATGCGCAGAGGCCGCCCTGAGGCGCTCCTATGGCGGCCCCGCTCCCTGCCCGCCTCAGGCCTCGCCAGGCCCCACCACAGCCAAGGCCAAGGGGAAGGCGAGGCCTTCCCGGGTGCCGCCTTACCGAAGGGTCGCCTACGGTGCTGCGGGCCCTTCCGCCTCCGCCCCAGGGGCCGGCGGCTGTGGTGGAGGCGGCGGCGGGCCCGGGGGAGGCCAGGCCCTCGCCCCACAAAGGCTGCCAGAAACCGTTTAGAGCCCAAGTGCCGTTAGTTTTTTTCCTCTTAATTTATTGCTTTATTTCCTTTACACGTAGTGGAGGCCCTGCAGTGTGGCTCAGTCGGTGCAGAGTCCGGTGAGTTGAGGTGTGGACAGAAATCTCTTGACGCTGGTCAAGGTTTTGCTAGCTCGTGCCTGAGAACCAACTTTTCCTGTTGAAATTAGGTTTTGTCTCTCAAATAGGGCTGCTGTTTGGCATGACTTCAGACACCTGCGTTAGTAACCCTTTATTCTGCCTGTTGATTTTTTTTTTTTTTAATTTTTTTTTTTAAGGAAAATGGTGTTTCAGAGCAGCCCTTCAGTATTGATTTTCTTAACCACCCATAAGCTACTTCACTCAGTTTGATCTGGAGTGAAGCTGCAATGCTTCACTACATTTTGGTGCCAAAATGACATGTAGTTTTTAGTGCCCTGGCTTCTTCTTGTGACCTTAAATGACCTTAGTGTTTCTCTTGCTTCTAGGATAGGCAGCATGGTAGGATCAGTGATCAAGAAACTAACGGGAAAATCTCAACTGCCAATTCGAACGACTTCAGTGATCCAGTTTACAAAGAAATTGCTATGACCAATGGCTACATCAACAGAATGACCAGAGAGGAGCTCAGAAGTAAACTTGCAGAGTTCAAGCTTGAAACCAGGTTAGGCTGATTCCTGAACCTTTTGTTTTATTTTTGAGAGCAGTAGAGCCGTAAGGAATTGTGAAGTTTTAAAACACACCACACAAAGCTCAAAGCAGACACACCGCCAAAGGCCACTTGTTCTACATGCAATCTTGATGCAGCTTTTGTTGTAGGATTAGTACCTGTGATACTACTTAATTGGTTTTCAGAAGTGTGTGCTATCTCAACTGGTAATACAAAGAAATGAAATAATATGTAGGGCACTTCTCACACATTTTTGGTCAAGGGGGAAAGAACTGCAGAAGTTCTCAGGTGACATTGCAGGCCTTTGGTGTATAGAAACTCAGAAACTTCAGAACATATGTATTTTTATTTACTGTACCCGGTAGGGATCTGATATTGGCTAAAACCTCTGTGGTGAAAGGGCTTGGAATTTAATCAGTGTAGGGGCCAGGTACCTTTAGATGGAGAAATTGTTAATCTGAATAGAGGAGTTATAATACATTCACTTATTCACATTATTTAAAACTGATTTGTGCTCACTGAGGAGGAGGAAAGAGCTAGGAATATAGAGAGTGGTTCCTGCTCTCTTAGAAATGACCTGTGAGACTCTTTGATATTGCTGTGGCCAGACAAATTTGAGATGTCGAGAAGATGGTCAACTGGGAAGAACAAAGGGCATTGTTTTTACTGGTGGCAGTAATGAGGAAGAGGTGGTGAGTTAGCAAGGTGAGAAGCTACTGCTCTGGGGGAAGAGGGGAATATGAAAGGTGAGATGGAGTCTGAAAGGAAAAGTCTAGCTTTCTCGGGGAGAGGATGTTCAGAGGAGGAAAAAAAAAGGATCAGAGATTCTTTTGAACAGAATAAAAGAAAACAAAATGGTGTGGGTGGGAAGTGCAGTTTGCTACCTCCACAATGTCTGTCTGCAGGTGTTCTAGCTGCATAGTTGGTTTTTTTTAATTCTTCCTTTAGCTAAATGACTTTAGCTGCTCAGGAAGAAAAAATGTTAGCATTACCTGATAAAATTTTTGGTAAAAGAGTTAGATTTGTACACCTATTCAGCAGTTATGCTGCTTTAAAAATAAAACACAGAATTAAAATGGTAAATGGTGTGTTTATGGTTTCTTCCATAAGAAGAAGGTTAGGTTATAATTTTCTGTCTGTGTTTTTTATTTGGTTTTAAATGTAGAAAGCTTTAAACTTTTAGCTAAGCTAGAGTTCTTTTGTCAATGTATTCAGTTGGTCAGAATACGTCTTACATGTAAACAAGTAGTGCATCACCTCTAATGTAGTGAACTGAGCAGATGGCCCCACACAATTGTTTCCCTTGTGGTTATTTTGATAGAAGATCATCTCCTCTTAACTTCTTTTATCAGTTTCATGAAGAAAAAGGTAATTTTCCCCTCCGTGGGCTCCCATACTATCTCAGCTTTGAATGAACTGGTCATTGAATTAGACTAGATTAATAAACCATAGTGAAAAAGAGTTATTTCTGTTTGGAGAAGCAGCTGATGATCTCAAATGCAGGTTTAGTAGCCTGACTCTAGTTTTTCCTTGTGGATCAGTGGGCTGCTTTTCTGATAACACCACTTGCTACAACTAGCTCTTACAGCTTCTGTGATTTCATTTGCAATATGTAATTTTTAAAATAAATTATAAATTAATTATCCTTGTTTGTTCAGCTCTGTCTTGGCACATGGCAGTTCTGGCACTTGCATATTATAATGTTTGTATTAAAACGACTCAGTAAGTAACTTTAATCACTTGCCACTGTCAATTTATGTGTTAGCCACAAACCTCCTGAAAAGCAGGATCTTGACCAGGAAGTTTTTCTGATAAGTTAAATGTCAATTACTTTATTTTAATTGAGTTAGTCAAGCTCAATTTTAAATTTAAATTGAGACAAATTTAAAATGGGCATTTTATCTGGATCCTGCATTATCTGTGCCACTGATGCAGAAATACCTCGGGCATCAGTGGCTTCAGGCAGAGGACACAGAGAAATATGGGGGAAGCAGTACTGTTCAAAATGAGGTTAGTAAATGATGAACTTCAAATATTAACTACAGCTGCAGTTCTGCCATGGTGAAATAATTAATTAAATGAGAGTGTGATCTTTGTCACTTTCCCTATCTCTTTAGAGGAGTGAAAGACGTGCTGAAAAAGAGACTGAAAAACTATTACAAGAAACAGAAGCTGATGCAGAAGGAACCCATTAATGGATACAGCTGCTATGACTATATCTGCGTTGTTGACTTTGAAGCAACATGTGAAGAAGGAAACCCACCTGAATTCACACATGAAATAATTGAGTTTCCTATTGTCTTACTAAACACACATACCCTGGAAATAGTAAGTAAATACACTCCTGGTATGCTGTTCTTCAGTGTAATCTCTTTGCTTCAGAAAGTCTAGATTAATTTTTAGGTAGATGTTGAACTTTGTTAAAAATAATTTTCTGTTTTTTTCAGTAAAGACCTATCCTCTGTGCCTCTTACATACAAACAAAACTTTCTTTCTACTCCCAGAGCATCTGGAATAGATCTTGCTCTTGCTGCTGACTCCCTCTACTGATACAAGGGACTTTCAGTTTCTCAGTTGTCCTCCCCCTCCTGCTGTTCTTTCCCTGCTTTAAGATCCACAAAGATATTTCTAGGATTCAAGGGATGCACCCAGCAGATCGACAGCTGTGTAACCCGATTTTAAACATACTTAGTAGGCATTTGGCAGCCTCAAGTGCTCTGTTGCAGTAGAGCTTTCTCTTAGGAAAAAAACTACTTGCTGTCTAACTGAAACTGAGTGACTCAGTGGAGCAGAGGAAGTGCACGCACCTCTGACTCATGGCTCGTTTATCAAGAACTTTTAAGAGAAGGAGGAGGATTTCCAGTAGTCACTGGATACTACATTAGAGCATAGCTGTATATATGACTAACTGCAGAAAGGGGATTGTGTAGATTGTGTGACTGTTTTATTACCCTTAGAGTAGTAGGAAACAGCGTGTGTTGTTTTTCCCTCTGTTCAGAAGGTTTTCTATAGCAGCAGGGATTTGGGGCTTTCTTTTTGTACTGCTCAGTTTCCCAGAGTGAGGTCATTGTGTTTATCTCTGGCTGGCATCCAGAAATGTATGAGTTTGAGTGCAGTTTCTGGGATGTGCAGCCGGTTGCCTGCCTTGAATTTACAGGTGAGCCTTCAGAGATACTGCCCAAATCCTCCCCTTTACTGCAGTCTGTCCTCCTCCCCTCTTACATCCACGTCCCTGCTGGCTGAGAGGAAGGATGTGTTCTGGTTGGAAAGCTGTCTGTCCATGCCATTGGGAATCTCATGACAGCTGATCAGGAGGTCCCCATTGGTCTTTTGCCTCCAGCAGGACAAGTAGCCACTAATGCCTTTGGCTATGGGGAACCCGGAGAAGGTGCCTTGCAGGCTACATGGTTATATACTGCTGCTGAGCATTTGCTTCTCTCACTACAGGAGGATACCTTTCAGCAATATGTGAAGCCAGAGATTAACCCCAAACTTTCAAACTTCTGCATCAGTCTGACAGGAATCACCCAGGTAATTTGCACTTTCTTTTCTTCTGGAAAAAATAAGGGAAAAACAGATGCGGCGTTGATGTTTTCAGACTGGTCATCTTTCATGGTAATTTTTCTGTAAGGTTTAATCTCTTAATCCTTGTTTTCCTCTTCCCCCCACCCCAGTTTTCACAGAATTGGTTTCCCTGAGTTGGTCATTTAGGTGTTTGTAAGGGGCTGTAGGGAGAAACCTTCACTTTGTAATCCATGTATGGAAATTTAATCTTCAACAGAGGAAAACACCTTTTGAATTGCATCAGTTCCTCTTCTAAGATTTTTATTCTAAAGGGTTTAGAATCTTAACGCTGGCAATGGCTTCTGATCAAGTGATTTTAGCAGGAGCACGGGAAACAAGTTCCAAGGTTTTAAACTTCAACAGATAACTAACCTTGTTACCTTTATAGATGCCATTTGGAGCTTTTTAGTGGTGCTTTTGTGGTGCTTTATTTTAGTTTAGAAAAATCTGGCCAATTTTCTTCATATTTTAAAGGTGTAATCTCTTTCTAAAGGTATTTCTGAAGCCTATTTAGTGAGTGATTTAATGACTGCCTGTACACCAACATGATTCTTACATTTTATATACATAAACTTTACACTGGTTTGGGGTTTGTTTTCTTTGTTGTTGGGGTTTTTTTCTGAAAAAAATGTTCCTCTCTTGTTTTTTGTTTCTTTTAGGACATTGTTGATAAAGCTGATACGTTTCCTCAGGTTCTGCAGAATGTTGTCGAGTGGATGAGACAGCGAGAACTGGGGACAAAGTATAGCTATTGCATGTTGACAGATGGGTATGTCCTTATGTAACCTTCAGCACAATCTAAAAATGTGTTTAATCTTTGTGAGAGTATTGTTAAAGGTGATTATGACTCTGCCATTTTGCCATTTTATTTTAATTTTGCCTTTTGGGAAAATTAGAAAAGCGTAACTAAACAGTTTGAAATGAAGCGTAAACCCACTAGATGGCACTGTTTCTTTCCCAGCTTTCCATAAACTTTTTATCCTTTTCTGTTTACAGCTAGATTTCATAGAGCACAAAATAACTGAAAATAGCATTGTGCAATTTCAGTTCTAAGCAACTCCCGTGCTCTCCTGAATCTGAGGTTTCAGAGATGTGTGGAGGTTGCGTTGTATTCTCTGTGTGTTCATGTTGCTGTTAATACATCCTGCATATTTCACCAGAAAACAGTAATGGATTATGGCTGTTTATTGAATATGGAGAAATGGCTAGCACAGAAAGCTCTCTGCTTTAGCCTAGAGGATTGTGGCTCTGGTGGGTCCCAGTTCTGACAAGCTTGGTGTGTGATGGAGTGACTAGTCCTTGATGTCACCTGAACTTGCATTCTCACAAGGTCTTTGTGGGAAAATCAAGTCTGCAAAGTGAACAGATCTTGAGATCTAGATATGTCTTTGATGCAACTTTGTTCTTGTGATCTTAGCTTTGTTATATGATGAAAGATACTGTTTGAGCCTTACCTTATCTCACACTGGCCAGGGAATTTTTTCTGTAGGCGATGTTTGCTTTTTAGCTGTGAAATATTACTATTCTGTTAACGTGTCTACTTTTCTGCTTCTCTTTGAATGAGGGGTTTAAGTAGCACAGATGGTTTTTAACATTAGCCATGTTGAGGTGAAGGATACATTTTCATGTTGCTGTACCTGTTGTTTGCCTGGAGTAAATCTTCTGCTGTGCTGGATTAAAAAGGCCATCCTGTGCCACTCTGTTGCAGTGGCTGTGTTGAATCAAAG